>JYFJ02002927.1:0-48696 GCA_000934665.2 Catajapyx aquilonaris
GGGGACCACCAACCCACTCGGTTCAAGATAGTGTGACCCTCATGCTTGGAAATGAGAATCACAAGAACTAGCCACCTCGGATGCAAGCTGAGGATCTTGTCACACTTCTGTTCAAAGAGCCCCAGATCCTGCTGTACCTTAAAAAGGTTTTTCTTGTTTACAGTTATAGATCCGACTTCAAAATGTTCTCATATTCGTGGGAGTTCTTACAATCATGAATTGGACAATAGTAAACATATTGATGTGATGTATACTGTTTTACTGTAAGGCATAATCGCAAATACCAGCACATGCGTGGCAAAATTATCGTCCGTGTGTAATCTTGCCCCATCTTTCTTTCACAGCATCCAATTGAGTGCCAGTATGAATTGACATCATTATTTTCATAACTAAATATGTCTTCCATTGTTGTCTATTAGAACAAAAGTACAAGCTTAACCGTACCTCGTCGTGTCGCTGCCTTAACTTTCCTTTCGATCGATGTTTGTCAACTGGACTTAGGACTATTATTTTGTTGGGAGGGGAAGATGTTCTCGCAGTCGGTTTTCATAATTAATCCGAAAATTATCACTGCCATAATATCAAAGAGGCCTGAAAATTTTGGTCAATTTACGGTCCACTAGTCACTAGTGGGCTGCTGTCCTCCCTTTGAGCACTGTCACTGCGTACCGGTTTAGCATGACATCCAAAAGGTACAGGTATACAAAGTTTTTAAAAGGGCGTAAGTGAATATTGCATGTTTTCGGCGTATATGTTGGGCTGTGGTGGTCGTTCTGGTGTCGTTTACTAGGTTTTCAGGGTCGAGGAACTCCATTATGACAATTACGAAACCTTCAGAACGCAGATGTCAACTTTCGAAAGCAGAAAACTTGTGTACCGGTATTCGTTGCAAAAATGGCGATTTGGCTATTAAAGACCGTCGGTTATATCAGACTGATTTTCTCGTTCCCTTGAAGTCTATTATATCCGGATCCAACTGTAATACTGTAGGTTTAAAATAGCCCTCACAAATCGCAGTATCACTGGATATGCTCACAATTTTTCGATTCGCCGTCGTAAAAGAATGTATCATTTTAATTTGGGCCGTCTGACTCCGTACAGTATAGTGTGACCTTGCGGTCAACAAGGATACAACGTAGGTGACTCGTACAGTGGTTTATTCAGTAACGTATAAACAGGTTACAGAAAGAGTAGGGTTACAAGGTGGGAGTGCAGGTGTCGGGGTGGAACCCCCTACGTGTCCGGCAGGACACGTAGGAATGGACCTTGAGGGTAAGGAGAGGCAGGCTTTTATGCAGTCAAAACCCCGTGGGTTGATGGGAGTATAACAGGGCTGATGCAACACATGACTGATGGCTGATGCAACACAGGTACACATGTCAAATTGGGCAAGAGGGCACTGCCAGGTTCATGGTCCCGGATCCAGCACTGTCACAATAGTAAACAGTGTCGTCTCATTTGTTTAAATATTTTTTGCTCTCAAATTAATGTAATTATTTATCGCTTTGTCCTCCCAATACATAATAACAAATTGAAAAGAAAATAGCTATATGAACTAATCACACCATAAAAGTCTTGTGTGCATTTTTATACAAAAAAATATTCAACCATAGTTTTCCGGTCAGCCTCTTTTCGGCTGCAATTCGGCTGCCGGTGCATTCCAACTCTGGCAATGGCATGGAACGTACTACGTCTTGTGTAGTCTTGAATTTCTTCAGTATTTTGACTTCTTTCCATGGCTCGATGTCGTTGAGTGTTTCCCTCATCTTCAGTACTCCCAGATTGTCTGCACTAATTTGTACCCATGGAGCCATTGAGATGTTCATCTTTGACGTGTTGATGACTGAATCATATGCTTTATGGGCATCGAAAAAATCCTCTTCCTTCATCGGGACAACTTGGAAGGGTTTCTTCTTATTACCATCTCATGCAGATCTTCAGGAACAATACATGGGGCCACTCGATGCCTCATCTCAATATTAGGCCGAAGTCACGATTACGGGACATAAAGGAATGACCTGCTCAAAAACTTATGATCAACCTGCTGGGAGATCCTTTCTGCCTTTCTGGACAAGATATGCAACAATGCAAAAATTATCATACGATTCTTATTCTTGCCGGCGAAATATTATTATATCGCTTCATATTATTAGTTTCTTCTTTAGGGTGAAAAGTAGATCTTCAAGGACCTTTGGAGATGAAATGCCTTACCAATATATTAGACCTACATAAAAATGATGAAATGTTTCTTTGCACCATGCTATACCTTCAACACGCAGGAGGCCATTTCGTTCCCACCTCGACCTGTGATGCCCTCATGCCACACACATATAGTCATGTATATACTACTCCCCTGCATCGGCTATGTGTATGCAGAAGTTGCAATTGGACAGTTGACGGAGCTATAACATCTTGGAGTGGGTGAGCGTTGGGATGAACAGGACTTGTTGCAAATCCATGGATGCCTTGCCATTGTGCAAGTGTCACTGGTAGGCATTTGCAATGCTGCATGGTCCTCTTGCATTTTTCGTAACCCTGCCTCGGCCTTGCGATGATGGAGAGTTAGTTCTCTCTTCAGCTGATTTTGTCGCCATCATTGCTTCTGATCTAAGCATCTAGGCTCTAGAGTTCCAGACGATCGCATGTGGAGCATATGTCTGGGCTTCTCAAAGGACACGTTTGGAAACTTTTTGTGGAATACCACCGCAGAAGTATGTAATCCGTTTATCTGGCTTAGCTTCTTTAATGAGACATACAGCTGGTTAGTAATATTTAAGTCAGGACTGAGACACTCTTTCATTGTCTTTCTTCTTCTGCTTGACGTGAGAAAATGTTGATGTTATCCACAACAGACTTCTCAGCAGCTGTGCACTTTCGAATGCCTTTCTCTGGCGCCGGATTTCCTGACTTAGGTTTAGGTTCTTCTTCACGCACTAATTACGGTCACCCTGCTTCCCAGGTGACCCAAGATGCGGTGGGGGAGGGGGGGCTCCTGATTCCTATTATTATCAACCAGTGTCTAAAAACATACTACCAGTTCACTAACTTAAAATATAATAACCACCGTAATGAATCCTAAATAGCGAAACTCTACCAGTGCCATGTCATCTTGGAATATCTCAGTAAGGAAAAGGGAGTTTCAGTTTTGAAATACCCTGCACATTCAAGTAGACTTTCTTCAGGAGTTTTCTACAAAACTATCCTCGTAAATAAAAGGAAAAGCGATCTGCGTATCAAGTATTTATAAGAGTGGTAGAGAGGTTACTGATTATGTAGCAGGGTAGCCTAGCTACAGTTAAGGTTGTCGCAGATCCGATCCTAGACCTATATTCCTCTCACTCGTCTTACGTAACTTGACAGCTCCCTGAAGAGTTTGGCGGAAACTAACAGCATCCTGTATGATATAAGATTCGTCATTTTGAAATGGAAACCTTTTTTCCCCCTCCCTTCTTCCCCTTGATCTCCACTTGAACACCGGCCATTATATATGCTAGTCACTTTTCATTCTCAACACTAGATTTCACTCGAAGGCCACCACAGATTTCGGGAGCTTGACTTAATCCTCCCACGATCGAATGCCAATATCACTGGTTCGGTACATTTTATCACTGGCAGATTTTCTTTTCAGTTTGATCCAACTCCACACCATCACCTCCTTTGTATGATACGAATAGCTAGGCGAATTCACAGTCTACTAATAGGGAGAGCAATACCGCATGTAAAACTATATGCTCATGCTCATACCACGCTCGCAACCACGGTCATGGAATTTTTGTTATCTAGCTGGACTTAGATGAGCCAGAGAATGGTTGCAAACAGACCAGGCCTTGCCTGAATTCCAACGCACCATGAGAATCAAAGAGACAAAGCTGCAATTAGCGATTCTGCTAACCTTTCGTGGCGACTGATTCGGTCTTCCAAATCCCTCGCCGCCACAAAATAAATTACCAAGTCACAGACTGTACTTTGCATAGTGTTAATGCAATAGATACCTTGAAGGCCGCTCCAGCAATGCTAATGACGGTCGAGTAAATTAATAACGTGATGTGGATGCAAAAGAGTGCAGTAACTATGCCAACCAAGCAGAAATGCTTGACTCTTGATTCCTGGAAACAAAGCAGATTTTTCCCCCTCCTTTCTGGAAGCCTCCACCGTCTTTCAAGCCTGGGGAATTTTGCTCCAAAAGCTTCCCTGCCTGCTTGGCCTGGCTGCTGCTCTGCTAAACAGTATGCTTCCTCGGCCATCATACAGCCAGGGAATTAACCTCAGCTCGATGTGCTTCAAAGCTACCAGTAATTGGAATTCTCCAGCATTAGCCAGTTTCTCATTGTGTTTACAGCCAACTTGGTCGTCATCTCCTGCTCCAAACAGCCTCTTCACAACAATGAAAACTTTTACAGCGTTTGATTGCTCACAGTCGTTAGATTAAATATTGCAACACTGAGTTCTGTTACAGCAGGACACCAGGTTTGTAATACACTAGTTGGGAGAGAGGCAAGTGGCAATCATTTGCTTCCAAGTTTCTTACTCCAAGATTGCTAGCCCTATTAGTATCGATCACGGAAATGGAACGGCTCGTGGCGCACTCTATTTCGTATAATTTTGCAACATCAGCGAAACTTACTTGACAGATAATCCAGAAAGTAACATTATGAAAGTTTGCGAGTGATCTAAAAAGCTGCTATCTTCAACCGGAACTATTTGGAGCTTACATATCTTCTCAGCAAGTGCTTGCTTATACGTCTTGCCTGCTCTGATTCTATAGGTGTACAGTACCCTGCATTAATGGCTATGCACAGACATCGCCACCTGGCGGAAAGAAGCGGCCGGCGCGGCGGCTGCGTCCAAAATATAAGACAGTTCAAGATAACGGGGTGGATTCAAACGATTGCGACAAAGATATACAGGGTGTATCTGAACTCAGTGCCCCGACGTATATGACTGCCTTCCTAGCCACCAGAGGATCGATTTAAGTATAGGAATCATTATGTTTGGCCTCCGCATTACGGAGATACACTCTTTAGCGATTTTTGCCTAATCGCTCCTTCTGACTTTTAAATAGAATTTTCTGGTGTAACTAGCCAAAGAGGCCTTACCACCTGTGGGCAACAAACCAACAAAGTCCCGCCCCCAGACCTTCCAGAGCCTTCTGACTGAGGGAGGGTTCGATGGGTGGCCTAACCGACAGGATATTTTGTACTACATGTTTGCGCCCAATTATCTCCGTAATGCGGCAGCCAAACATAATGATTCCTATACTTAAATCGATCCTCTGGTGGCTAGGAAGGCAGTCATATACGCCGGGGCACTGAGTTCAGATACACCCTGTATATCTGTGGGATGGATTATGAGGCCTTGGTGCTATGACGGTATCATTTTCTTTGGACACATCCTTTTTAAAGCCTGTAAAAGGGGTTTTGGTTCTATGGTTCTATCATTGACGATCAATGTCATTTGCTCCAAGTCGAATGAGCCACTCCCAATAGAAAATTCGTGGCAATTTAGGGCTGGGATAGATGACTCAATTAGGCTTCATTCATTAGATAATAATTTTGATAACCGCTAAAAGTGACTGTCTGCAAAGGTAAACTTCGTAATAAGAAACGTAAATTATTAGTACGAAAAAATGTCAACAGCAAGCGGACAAGTATTTTGGATCACCCTGTAGTATTTTTGGATGTAGCTATGTAGGCTATGTATGTTTGTCTGGCTGTCTGTCTGATATCATTCAAATCAATATGGAGCTTTTATACAGGGTTCGGAAATTTAATCTACCTTCGCTTTGGGGGATGGTAGAAGGGTTCCACATGATCATTTTAAGAATAGGTAAACTGATTGCACCATGTTTCAAAAAATGTTTTCTTCGGATATTAAAGATGCTCATTTTTACGGACAGTATACCCATGACTCGTTTCCTATTTATTTCAAGCATTTAAATAGGCTGGCCCAATCTCACCCATCCAACGGGGTGAAATTGTGGCACGGAAGAAAATTTATATCTCCCCTCCCTTAGTATATAAAAATAATTTTCACGTATGATCTGAAAGGTGAGATGGGCAGCAACGTTGCATAAACTATTCGTTCCGATACATCAATATTAGGCTACTCTGGTTTGCTTGCAAGGAAAACCTCCAAAAGTGGCACAATCTCCCCCCGTTTGACCTTGCGTTTGACGGTACGTGTCCATTTTTTTCTACTGAGCTAAAATTGAGACATTGTAAGTTTATAAGAGAATGAGCTTGATAGTACCCTTCCTTCTCCCCCGACCATTAATAATAGAGACAAGGCCATGACTTCCTGTTAGTTTTAGGTTTCAATAATATGGTCCGCATTTGGTTATCCACAATAGATATAACGCCCGGGCGCAATTGTTGCCTGTGTGGGCCACTCTTCCCTGCTGTGCCTGGAAAATTAGCGGGTTGAAACAGAAATTTCCGCAAAGTGATTCGCTAGTTACTGGTGACAAGCATTGGTGTGGTGGAGAGGAGGAATCAAAGTGCAGGGGCACACACATGATTGTGGAGGATCCGTAGAGGGAAGTAGGAAAAGGGCATCCTGGATGATGGACTTTGTTCACTGTAAACGAGGGTTAAATAGGCCCGTTGGAATTTGCTGACTCAAGTACTTGGGGAGTCTTATTTCAACCTTGTGCGGTCGACGAGGAATAGTGTTTTGCTTACTTTTAGATTTGAGAAAATTATTATCTGTCCTGTAAAAGTGCGCAACTCAGCTCTCACCCTGACACCAGGTAAACAAATGAAGACCACAATTCAATAAGGGCCCAATATATTGTGAAAATAGAAAATGTTCAGGAAGCAAAATATATATATATTTCTGTTTCGTCTAGTGGTAGGCGATTGGTGCTCTGAACGTAATGACAGATACATCATACATGCAACGTGAATACCTGACAGCACTTCCATTGAAATCTCCATGTAATTTATATTTTATTTGAATACTTTTAAAGGGACACTCCACTCAAAATACAAGTTGGGTTCTAAAAATCGGGCAAAAAATCCTGATTCCGAGGGTATAAGCAGTTTTTCTTAGAGACGAACGGTAAGGCCAGTGTGAAAGCTGGAAGTGTGTCGTTCGAAAACCGCGCGCGGGGCGGTGGGCGCAGGTGCGACGCCACCAGAGTGGAACCGGGCGGAACTAGAGAATGCATCCTGGCTAGGCAGTTGTTTGTTGAGCACATTCTCTACTTCTCCGGTTTGCCGCGGGGTGCTGTTGTATCGCCCTTCTTAGCAGACGACGCGACGTGTGTAGATATATGATTTTCCGTGTTACCGTTGGGCGTAGGAAAAAACCGATTGCACATTCGGAATCAGGATTTTTTTTCCCGATTTTTGGGGGCCAACTTGTATTTTGAGTGGAGTGTCCCTTTAATGCTCACAATTGGGCCCTTCTTGCATTCGGTATCGTTAATTTGGCCTAAATATTGAGAAATTAACCTTCGCAGGATAAAATAAAGTATATGATATGTAGGAGACAGCCTCTTCGCGTCAGAGTAATTACGCATGATATTTAATTAAATCAATGGTTTATTTTGCCTCCCATGCCACATGTAATATAGTACACTATAAAGTATCCGCCATTTTTGACCCTTCCCGAGGGCGTAGGTCAAATGTTTTTGGTAACATATAGATCCACAAGTCTGGTTTATTTTACACTAGGTGGAATGTTCTAACGGTAAAGAAAAGCATCTCCTAGAGAAGTAGCAATGGGACAATAATCACGTCGCGCTTAAAAATCACGAATATTTTAAAATCGCGGGTCACATGTAACGTATTAAAATCGCGCTTTTTAAAAGTAGTGACAATCACGTTTGTCACTGCTATCGAGAAATCGTTCTTTGGCCCATCGTTAGTTAGAAGCCTTGTCCAGGCATTTCTAGTGGCATTTCGGCTCTTTTTGCATTTTATAGGGATGAACATCCATCAAAGGAATGAAAGCATGCCATAAAAGCATTTCCGTAAAAATTGACAGATGGGCCCTTATTGCATTGTGGTCTTCAAATATCAATCACATTCCTCCATCCCAGCTCCCATCTGCCCTTCTTAATCTAGTAATCTTAAATATAGTAAAGGGGCAATTATCATTCTATTTATATACTGAATATTGAAATAAATAAATAAATAAATAAATAAATAAATAAATAAATAAATAAATAAATAAATGATACAGAAGGTATCCGATCAGAGCCAGAATCGGTCCAATACCAGGGTGAATGATGATCATGGGCGAGTCCAGGGGGTTAGTGAGGCTCATAGGCCTAGTGGGTCATTCATTACCTTTCGCAAGCGGAATACGCCCTACATCTCCCCCATCCTCCAACACTCCCACTCCCACTCCCACCCCCACCCCCACCACCTTTGCCTCCTCCTCCTCCTCTTTGCTGGCGTGGTCGTTTGGCCAGCACACGCCTTCCACCCTTGATTACATTAGAGGGGGGCCAAGCTAATTCCGTTACAGGCAGGAGAGGAAAAGCTCTCCAACCGCATCCACAAG
The DNA here is from genome assembly GCA_000934665.2 of Catajapyx aquilonaris. Classification (NCBI taxonomy): domain Eukaryota; kingdom Metazoa; phylum Arthropoda; class Diplura; order Dicellurata; family Japygidae; genus Catajapyx; species Catajapyx aquilonaris. Next base: position 8,512 of record JYFJ02002927.1, read on the forward strand.
GACCTTGCCAAACACCACTTCCCATCCAATTCCTACCCACCCAGTCACCGCTCCAATACTCCCCCAACTCAGCCCATCCTCTCATTTCACTCATGGAATTATGCTCGCCTCCACCCTCCCCCTGCATTTTTCTTCTTCCTAATTCCGACACACCTCATTATTTTTTTACTCTTATAGGACACTCTATTTCATCCCATACCTACCTATACGAATTCGTCAATCACCCATCATTATTAACTAACACCTGTACAGCAATTTCCTCAGGAACTCTACAAAAAGCAATTACTGGTTAATTCACTCCATATACATAAAGTAGAGGAAACAATATTGTCTTGGGCATGATTCTGGTGATAACCATAAATGTTTCCTGAATGATTGCGTTAATGAGGCTGTTGTGTGACGTAAATAGTGAGCAAGGGGACCATTTTCGACAATTGAATATTGTAAAAGTGGTTGGTATTGAGCTGCGGTTTCAGCTGGCTGATGCCCGCAACAGCAAATTAGTCTCCAGTACCGAATGCGTAGTGCACCTGTAACTATGCGGTTCTATAAATTATTGCAACGGTGCTGTCCATTGTCCAAAGTCGTTATGTTAGTGTCACCACTGCAAAAACCTACGCTATTTTACTGCACTCTCTGTTACAGTAAACCGTATGTGTCAGAATTTAGCTTCCATTCCTATCAGTGTGTGGTTGTATCCTCTAGGTACGAACCGGTAGAATTGCTTAGAAAGTACCTGATATTTGTGCGGATCGCTGACCAATAAAAGACCAGTGCTTACTGGCAAGTTGATGGTTGGCGACCAAATCCGTCTGAGAAGATAAATCAATGATCGTAGCTTATTCGCAGCGTAACCAGGGTGGTTGGGCAGTTCTCCAAATGGTCCATTGGCCTGAGGGGTGTGGGTGGTTTGGATGTGTGGGTGTAGGCGGTGTAGGTGAGGGAGGAAAGTGAAGGAAAGGCAGGGGCATAGGGTAGGGGGGTGCAAAAAGTCGGACCACGTTCAGGCTTCCGGATAGCTCTCGGCGGAGCTAATGAGCTGCAACGAGTGCTATTCGGCGTTTCTTTGAGGTGAGCCATGAGCAGCAGCCATGAGCCCAAGAGGAAAAGAAAAAAAGGGGGGGGGGGGTTGGCGGGGGTGCAGAGTTGGGAGGAGGAGGGAATCGTCCAAGGTTTCCCCTTTGCTGCTGCTCACCCAATTCAATCTAGAAATTCACGACGGAAACCTAGGAATTGAGACCTGGCGACTTTTGATCTGGCTGATTAGGATCACAACCTGGACCGTTTTTCCTTCTTTTTAAAAACTTTTCTTCTTTCCTTTTCCCTACTCACATGAAAGTCTTGGACAACTCTTTCAAATCTTTATCAGCCGGTCCGAGCTCCAGATCTGTCAGATGTACCACTGCACCGGGAAAAACTCCCGTTTCAGTGATTTCAAAAGAATCGTCTCTGAAATACATGAACATATTCATAATGAAATATCAAGAGCAAGCTATGCTTTGTCGACTACTCACTAAATATCTGCCAACGGGATTTTGCCGGTAAGCAAACCATCAGAAATGAAACTCCAATATAAGTATAAGGTGGTCGTACCGGTTATGGCCATGCTCCTGATATGACCACCCCGCTATTGAGGTAACTAACAAAGAAATCCGCTGTATGGCATCAGCAGCCAGTGAGAGGGCCTCCAAGTGTGTGTCACCCAGGTTGAGCCATATGACCTCAGTTGCCTGATTTGTGTTTTTCGTGTGACCTCTTCTTGTTTTTCTCATATACGTCTCCTTTGTTTTATGCATGTTTTTCAAATACATTTTTCATGAAAACCATCGTACTCTATTCAGTTTTTAATGCTCTTTCGATTGGTGTTGTCGTGGATGGCGTATGTTTTACGAGTAACTCGTCGTTGTTCATAATCAAACGAGTTTTGAAAAAGCTAACCCTTGAGCTGACCTGCTGCTGATATGGCCACATCACGTGCACTAATAACAATCTCAATTTTGTCTTGTGCTCTTCTCTTGAATAATTTCAAATGTTTTTTTTTGAAAGAAATTGCAATGTCAATTTTGCAAACAACTTAATTTTTAATGGCAATTTCTGTTTTGAATCCACTTTTGCATAACGAAAAGGGTGATTTCGTATCATGTTTATTGATTTCACACCAAAATTATTTAATTTCAGCAAAACTGCTTTATTAAACTGGAAAAAATCACGATTTGTAGAACGTGGAACAAGGGTGGCCATATCATGCACACATATTCCTGATGGCCACTGCGTCGACTTTTGGAATTCTTTTTTTTTTTGGACCAGTAAAACTATTTTCATGGGGAATGAAATTGATTATTATGACAGTCCATTAACCTGGGAATAATTACCAAAAAATGGCTTTATTTTTTTTTCAAAAAGGCGGCTAGAAAAATTCTCAAACCTTAGCATGGCCATAACCGGTCCGACCACCTTATTTGACATTTATTAGCAATGCCTCCATACATCACTGCTATCTCTAAGCATTATTGAGACTTTTCCAGTTCAGTTCTTGGCTCGCCTTTATGCCCCAAAAATCTCTAAAGGCCAGGTTTCAGGTATAAATTGAACCGGGGTTTTCACTCTCCTCTACACAAGTCACCACTATATGTAAAATACAATATCGTGGGCATACAGGAGAAATCCACTAGTTCAATTGTGGCGGTTTTGAGTTATATACATTTTTAAAAAGTTACAATACACTGCATTATCACTACTTAATTGAGTAATCTGGGCGGAAAAAATGAAAGTGCAGTGTTTAATAAGGAACAAGGGCATAGGTTGAGCGAGCCACGGAGCAGAAAAGTTGCAAAACTGCGGTCCCTATATACACACTGTACTGTACAGTATAGCGGTGTCTGGTGTAATTAAAATGAGAGTATCGTCGCGAGGATGCTGTGGCCTGCGGGAAGCCTACCAATGTTTCTGTTGCATATACGCTGCTAGTAGCCTACTTAGTTAATTTTCAGCCTCGACGCTTTGACTCCCTTAAATCAACTCCTCTCTCCAGAGCAGAGGTTTGCTGTGTTTAGAGACTACCCCCTGCAGGTGGAATGTCAAGCCTCGTAAGTCTCAGCTAACTCGAGAGATTTTATTGGATCAAGAGGTATATTTTGACTGCCGCCAAATATAGGCCTGTGTTGGCAGACAGAGTCGGACCTTTTCCAAAATTCGCAGCTGAGGAGTCCATATATCAAAAAACATTTATTACGCGAGTAATGCAGTAATCCGAGCGATGTTTTATCCGCCTCTGTGCTCCGTAATATTGTATCGCTCTGTCCGATAGGATAAGCGTCATAAAGTAGAATCAACTTCCTATTCCAATGCGAAATGAACACGTGCAAATTCAAGCCATATTTATGATCTGCTCTTCATCTTTTAGCCTGCTCATAATATTGTCACTTGCGCCCATAAATTTTTGCTGCAGTAATTACAGAGGGAATCCCCACGCTGTGCCATTTGCATAATAATGATTAACATGTTTCCAGATACATCCTTGACTTGGCCCACAAAATGCGATGGGACCAACACCGGATAATAAAATTTAATTGCGCTACCATGCTGATAGTGAAAGTATCACAAAATAACAAAGGTCAGGGACTCAGGGTGAGAGGAGGAAAGTAATAGCGATTCTGCACATTTTCACTAATTTAGGTTTAGTGTCACAGGGCTCGGAACTTCTGTCAGTGGAGTTAAAAGTAGTTGCACAACTTCCAACTTACAGACACATTTTGGCATGTTAAAGTGTCAAACATAGTAATGCATGGTAGGTTGCTGTATGCCAGTTGATAAATTCTGCATGTAGTTTTGCATAAGTTCATCAATTGCGGTGGCCTGAAATTAAGTTTCAGTCTCACATCATTGTGGTAGCACATAATTGTCAGAACGGATATTGTTGTCAGCTTCGTATATAGGTGTACATTGCTAATACATGTACAGTACTTCACTAGAAAATTTATAAATTTCAATGACATTATTTTTTGCATCCAGAAAGCAGTTTTGTTGACGGTGCAAACTGTAAGTACTCTCACTGACTACGAATAGCCAGAAAAATATTACAGCATTCCAAAATGAAGTAGCATATTGGTAACCGTGGGAGAAAATTTTAATACCTCACAAAAATCAGTACAGCCACATCATGACACCCATCATAAGCTACACTATCATGTCGATCGCAGCAGTTTTCGAACCGTGGGCAGGCTTATACCAGGCACTCTCGCCTCTAAGCACATTCCTTCGCATATTGATCTCTATAATCTCGTACATGTAAAAAAAAATGTATAGGAGGCAAGAAAAGTAAAGGAATGGATCATGGTCTGGCCTGCTTGAAATATGTGCAAAGACCTACCACCTGAATTAGTGAAGAATGGCTCAAGACAGTATGTTCTAACAAACGGCAGTTCATAATTATATGCTGGCATTACACAAAGTCTGGACAACTTCTTGAGCACCCAAACCATGGTTCTGATTTTGCACCGAGTAATCTTTACTTGTTTCTCCAACTTCTGAAAAATTTAGGCAACTGAGAGCGTGTATACAGTGACCAACAAACGAGAGAATACGTTAGTCTTTTCAGGTGAGAGAGATCGGCACGAGCTTACAAAATATTGTACAGTGCTGGCCATATATCGAGGCAACCGCCAGCGACATTTTTCCGAAGCGGCAGAAGAAGGAATCGAAGATAAGCATGCTACAAGCCGGGCGAGCAAGATTCCTTCTTCTGCCGCTTCGGAAAAATGTCGCTGGCGGTTGCCTCGCTATATGGCCAGCACTGTACAATGGTCGGAAAAATGCTTCGATCTACGTGTGGTTTGTGTCATATAACTTACTAGCCGAAGATCTGTGCCACCATCTGCCTATGCTGCTGTTTGTTAGGAATTTTTTAAAGAAATTTTACGACCAAGCGGTACTTACTGTTGGAATGAGGTAATATATAATTCAATGCCTCCGTTGTCTCGAATACAACCTTTTCACCGCACATGTAAAACAAAGTAGCCTGCTCCATACTAGATTAAAAAACACTATGCGCCGTTCATAACTTTGGTGCAGCAATGAAACCAAAAACGCTCGCCTACTATAGAAGCGGGCCCCCAAAAAATGATGATTACCATTGCATGAGGAGAAACCCGCAAAAGCCGTGAAAACTAAATCTGAACGAGTTGATTCCCGAGCTCACGTTTGAACTACGTGTTTGGAAAGTACAAATCCTGGTGCGCATCCAAACGCTAGATTAACGTAGTGGGAGAAGGGAGGTTAGAAGTAAACGTAATTTGCTCTCATTAGATTGTGCACCCTCACGAGGAGAAAAATACGTGGTGGGGAACGCAATAGAACCTAAGTCTTCCTTCCTATGGAACCCAGATCAATCCGGGACCCAAAAGTAAGTGTAGCCATCTGTATATTGTGTGAGCCATTTAATCCTGGCCGCTAATCAGCATGGTGATCTTTTTGGAGACGTCTGTTTCGAATAGGCTTGAAACTGAGTTTCAATAGCATTCATCGGACCGTAATTACCTAATTGACACACCCGAGTTGGCCTTCTGGTTGGAAGCTTTGAAATCCTGTGCGAGGTGACCGGACAATACACTTTGTCCCAGTCACTACCCATTTTCATTAAATTATATGCACAAGATTCCTCCTGTCACACTGATTTCCAGTTGTCCGTTGATCATTAGGAATGGCGTCATGAAGAATACCATGGTGGTACAAACATTACTAACAATGTAGAAATCGAGTCGCCAGCACCAGGTGTTTACCTGCTGTGATATAAAGTACTGGTCACTATACACAACACGATTTGATGCCACTGGCAACTATCCATCACCTAGCAGATCAGACGAGTTCATGACCCCTGAACCAGAAATGTAGCACATGAGCGGCATCATTTATATGCCAGGGATTTTACTTTGCTCGAATTGCTTCTGCACAAAACTGAGCAAAAAGGTTTCGGTAACGAGACGCAAATACACTGTCCTAGGGCGCTAATTTAATCTCCGTGTTGAGCAGCAAGTTTGGAGCCAAAAAGAAAGCAAGTTGGATCAGCATAATTTGTGCCTAATCTGCAGTTGGCACTTTCCCCACCTAGCTTGGGCATTTGAGCTTAATCGAATAACCATTCCTACCTTCTGCGCCAGTAATCTTCCCGAGAAAAGCCCTCTTTTCCTTCTGGGACACGCAGCCGTGTTTTGCACTTGCCTTATTTTGACTTCTCTTTTTTTCTCTCGACTTCTTTTTTTTCTGCTTTTCTTCATCTTCTTCTTAGCAACCAAGCAAGCCAACCCCCCTCCTCTTCCATGCCAGGAAACGGAGTGCTATACCAGCAAGAAATTCCTTCTCCTTTTTTGTTTCTCCAGTAATCCACACTCGGCATTTGGTGACAGATTTTCTTTGCACAAGAGAATCCGCCTTTTTTTTCTCCTCCACTGGAAGGATACGCCATTTTCGCCATTTTGCTCAGTTAGGCGGCTGTTGGCAAACGGCGGATGTCAGCGACAATGCAAACGCCTTGCAATTTCTCAAAGCGAATGCCACTCAAGCCGATTCGTGGCCCGACTCTCTAATAAGCCAAGAAGCAGCTCCAGACCCCGACCAGCCAGCCACCCAACCAACCACCTACTGTACCACACTCCCATCCAAATGCTGCTGTATCTCAAATGAGGCCAACGGACTCCATCCAATCCTCCCTCGCACTTGCAATTTTGAATTTGGCCAGAAAAACCCTTCTCACTTTTCTTCCTGGGCTATACAGTATACAGCTGTATAGTATATGGCATATCGATACAGCGCGTTTTTTTAAAACAATTATTCTGGCTGCTGCAGAATTATTGCGGTTAGAGTATTTGATCAACTTTTATGACGTTCATAGTTGAATGGACTATATGCGACTAATGTGACATTACACTCTTAGCAGGAATGTTTTACTGCGGCGATTAATTATGAGCACGTTTTCGAAATTACTGACAATAATGCTGCTCGTATGTATGCCGCATAAATTTTTTCAGTTATGAAGTGAGCAGCGTAGGTATTTCAACAATAAAATAGCACACAAAATGCAGTTACAAAATATGTTTTTTTTTACTGTAGGGGCCTACACTTTTACTAACCCTATACATCTTAATAAATTGCTGATTCCCATTATTCATCTTGCGAAGGCACCCAAAACTGTTCAGTACTTTAGATTTGAAAGTATTTTCTGTAAGGTCTGTGAATCAATTACCAACGGTTTTTAAAGTGCTCTACAGGGCCGTCAATAAAGTAACCTACAGTACGTCACGCTGGTAGGGGATGAGGAAGTTGACGCCAGGGTGACGAACCGTGGGGTATGAAGGTTCAACCGAGCGTGACGTCACGTTAAATAGTGGTCGTAAAATAAATGTACCCGAAAATTTAGCGGCTAGTTAAGTTAAAAGTCGATTTTTGTGGAGGAGAAGCGAGAAAGATGGGAGAGGGGACGTATTTGAGAGTAGGTGGGGAATTTTGAATGCTGCAATCAACATGGCATTCTTTATGGGGAGCCCAGCAATCTAGAACCTATTGTCGCATGCCAAATTGTGAGAAATGTCAATTGTATTGTCGTTAGACAGGTAGGCCATGTTTTATGTGACAGGTTAGGTTCTAGCTGAGTTCTAGCAAAACAGGGTCGTAAAATGAAAAGTCGTAAAACAAGGCCTCTCTCTGTCTAGTCTCTACAGTATGTGTATAAACCCTGCCACAATGCACTACGAAAAACAAAAGAAGTGCCTATAGTGTGTTTGGACTGATGAGAGGTGTTGCAGCCATGTGTTAATGTTTCGTTTTTGGTCACATTATTTTCATTTTTAAGGTGATTTTGAAAAGATAGTTAAAATGTTAAACATCGTAAAACATGTACATTCAAATACATTCTTATCATTCGTAAATTCACTTTCGGATATTTGACTACAATTGCACCACTTATATCTGTCTCAGATTTGCAGAACCTTCCGGTAGAGAGCACCAATCCAGCCATTTTTGTCCCCACTACTGCATAATGATCTGGCAAATGTCGTGACCCGTCGAATGTTAGTTCCAATCTGATTAAAATCCCTGCATAGTATGTAACGCTTGAGGAAGCATGTCCCAGATAATCTGGTTCACACTAGACTGCAAGCTGACCGCAGCGAATCTACTGAGTCGAAATGGAAGTCCTACGGTTCCCCTCATGCCTCGAGAGCAATAGAGTTCATTTATTCTTGGGGGGTGCTCGGAGCCCGATCTATCTTTCGACTTTGCCCTCTACCTTAATGTTATCTTTCTATCTGGTAAGTGGGTGGAGCTTCATTTCGCGAGGGGCCAGAATACGGGTGCCTGGGCTCTCACTAGAAATTGCCACCGATTCCCACCTAGGCTGGCGAGTGTCCCGGAGGTGTCATTCCGGGAAGCTACTTGGACATCAACTACGATGAGCTGGAGCCCCCTTTCTTCCACCTCATAGCTCTTCTTTTCCTAAGTCGGCTGGGAATCATGCCTTCCCCCATATCTAGTCACTCTGCTGCATTTTTTTTCTTGTCCCTTTTCTATTTGTCCGTCATCATGATTGGAACTGCTGGGTACGAAATGGAACTTCAAAAATGAGGGCTGAGTTGTGTTTGGAGGTGCGGTTGTTATTGGTTTATTTTTGTGTATGCAGTCTCATCCAATTTTTAGTAGGGCTTCTAGGAAATTTTGGTGAGTAAAAAGAGAAAATAATGTATGCTGTATAAACAGCCTTTGTTTAAAAATGCATCAAAAGTTGTACAGTATTTGGTTGCGGTAGTGCATGTGTGCGCCCAAATTAAGCTTACTTCACCCCAACTCTGCATTATAGATGCTAAAACATCATTAGGAGACCTAGTATCTGCTTGTAACACACTTGATCCGCCATCTTTGATTGAGTCTGATTTCGAAAATTACACCTTTTCTATGTGACCAATATTAGAAATCAGAATCGAAGCCAGAAGTTGGTCTCTTTAGTTGTGTGCCACGGCGAACGTCTCCTTAATCACAGGAGAGTTAGGAGAGTGGCAATTCTCCGTGGAGCGGGTAAGGAAATGGAGAAAGCTAATTCCAGCCAACTTCCAAGACCAACAAGGTCCCTCGCCACCCTCATCTGGACCCCACCCTCCTCTCCGCCACCTCTCCCTCTCCACACTCCTCCTCCTCTGAAAATACGAGCTGCAAAGCTTCATCAAGGCGCAATTTCAGCCAAGACGGAAGAGGTCTCCCAGTTTTTAAAACGCGGCAAACTAATGAACTTAATTTACTGGAAAGGGAACAATTTCAGTTGCAATAGGAGCAAACCGCTGTTTCGTACCCCGGATAATGTGAATACTTTTGTTGCGAAGGAGGTGTTAAAAGAAGGGGGCTTTCTCGGGAGAATGCAGTCTCAAATCGATTATGTTCGACTTTGGACGTAATTTGCATAAATTTATTCGACTGCTCCAAAGCACCCTATCTTTCCTTCCGTCCTTCCTTACTCCCAGAGCGAGCGACCACGACCTCATCTAATGCAATGTGGTGGATTGGGAGAAGAAAAAGAAGAGAGAAAAAAGAAGTGAGAGAAGGCTCTTAATGAAGGAGCCCAGGCGTTTGCCACTTATTTGTGCTGGAGGCAAGCTGCGCAAAAGAAGGATGCGCTCCACAAACCTCGCCAATTTTCTTATCTCTTTGCTACTACAGACTGATTCGCCACTGGGATCCCTGCTTTCTTTCTTTTTTTGTTTGCACCAGTATTCTAAATCATTGTATACGGAAACAACTAATTATTGGCCTTAATGGTCTCAAACCCCTTAGACATTCTCATCAGATAGGATCGTCAATTACTTCTTGTTGCAGGATTTGGTGAAGACTGATTTATGGTATGTGGATGTTTTCAGAATGAGACACACGGTATAAGTATCGATAATTTCAGGCAGAGTTGGGGTGCGGTAAAGTATGTGCCCATTGATAGAAGGTCTAGAGTTCGATCCCTCATGAGATTCTCATAAGGCCCTTACAGTAATGAAAATCAATACTACTGGTAGTTTTAAATACCTATAAGCATTGTTGTTTCATTTAATAGGTCTCAAAACATGCATGCGACTATCTCTCAATGTACCTCTCCCGTTCAACCCCACGTTAGCATGCTGCAAGCAGAACGTATACAGTATAGCAAAATAGACTGCACGCTTTCCATGCCCGTGTCTAATATTTGCAGAACAACAGTGGCGCGATGGACGTCAGAAGCCAATTTGGTCACCAACATTCATCATTTGACACTGATCGAAATATGGCTGGGGAAATGAGGTTTCCTCTAGATGATAATAGTTTGGCCATTAACGAGCCTGGACGTAACGTGGTGCAAATGAGTCCTTATGTCATGTGGAAGACTTGTAAGGTTTCCTCCCACGATCAATCATGCAGGATGTCGTTATTCCAGTGCTAAACTTGGGCTAACTTGTGCTGTAGCATGCCTCCCTCCGTGGAATATTCAAAATCACAATTCACACTCTGTTTACGCCACGTGCCTTCATTTTGTTCCTTTCATATCAGCAGCGATATGTATAGATAGGTCACGTTACTGCAGATGGGATGTAGTAGGTAAGGGAGCGAAAATAAATGGTTGAGCGAAAATATTTTGCCGCCAGTGCAGTGGAGTGTACAGTTTGTGCTGTATCTCATGCTGCTGAATTAATGCTGACCACTGAACATGTATACGGTGGGGTAGTAAACACCCGAAAGGCCATGGGGACAAATCCAACATAGTTTGCGTGGATCCAGGCTACAAGCACTACCTTTTCCCTGTTTGCAGCGTAGTTTTTACTGATTATGACTAATTAATCCCAGCTACGCCGCACTCTCTGGAATTGCGCAGGAGGTACTGTACATGACAAAGACAGTACACATTACCCAAGACTTGTATTCTAAAAGAAAAAGCAATCACTGAGGTGTATGTATTGAGAAGGCTTCCTTTGCCAACAACATGGAAAAATAATCGGTGCTCATTAAAATAATGGTAAAATTATGATTACTTTGAAGTGATGTGTTTGAAGCAAATGATGATCAATTTGTAAAACATTACTTTAGATACAAAAATGCAATACTATGTGTGCTATGTGCTTTAATTGCTGTATGAGAAATCTGTATATATACGTATAGGATATATATATATATAGGCTATATCATTTTTAACGGAAAACAGAAAAGGGCAGCAACCTATCTGGACCACTTATGAGCTCAGTAATACGGCACTCTGTGAATTTGAATTTTTACCATTGCTAACTGAAGGCAAATGGAAACAGTACCGCAAGGCACATTGATAATGAGCAATGAAATAACCGATGCGATAAAATTTATTCCGTGATGCCAAATCGGATTCGAAAAAGTGTACAACTCTAGGCCTATAATTATGCGGTATTCACTTCACTTTCGGCAATAGACATAAGACCTACTTAAAAAACAAGTAAAGTGTAATATCTTCTTCCGCCCGGACTTTTAAGCATACTTTTACTCATACAGATGCATTTTTTCCATCATAGACTTATCACTGAATGGATGGATTCAATGATGACAACTATCGTGAGTTTTCGGGCTCCAATCGGTTCCATACATTTCGACGACTGCTTAACATGTCACTCGGCATGATCCAAAATAATGACAGTATACTGTACATGACACCATGATGATCATTATGATGATAATTTCGGCAGAGTAACCTCCTGCTGTTCTCACACCTGAAGGTTAATCTTTACCACGTCCTGTTAACGTTCTGTGACAACATGTCACTAGTAGTGATTAGTGCATGTATCTGTAGATGGTGAGAGCGCATTTACCACCCTCTAAAAAGAAAGGGCGAGGGGTGAAGAGGAAAAATCGGGGGATTTTCAGGGACATAGGCTTACTCCACATTTCCACCCGTGTATGACCCGCATGCTAACTTTCTTCTTCAAGCCACTGGAGCTCTGAAGGACCTCTGTCGTAGGCCAGGAGAGTTAAAATTCCCTCCCTTGTACAGTATAACGGGGGGGAAACTGCGGAGCTAAAGATCTTGATAACTACCCATCGCAAATGACTGAGATCAGCAACATTCAAAAGAGGACAAAACGTTAAGAAATGTATGTGTTTAAAAAGTCAGCTGAGCCTATTCTAAGTCGTGCTAAAGTGACATTGAGATAATCCTAGTTAACCTTATGGACGATTGATGTCAACATTGGGGACCATTTACACCAAGGTGTACTGTACATATGTATCACGATTAGTTTACTACACATTTCTTGAGAGATCTGGCAGCCCTCAAATAAGCATGTGGTCAGATTATTATTTCACTCGTGCGCTATATTCCATAAACGCAATGTGTAAGGGAGTCCCGATTAACCCGAAGTGATCGAGATGTGGCCTTTTTTCCGGTGACTTGGTCAGGTTAGAAGGGTGGTAAGCGTGCAAACATGGCCGAGTGCTCCTTTGCGGAACACTCTGAATGGCCCCAGACTGCGTATAATCCCACATAATAACGTCAGCGCGGATGAAATGTACGCATTGTAGGCTAAATTAGTGGCATGTGCAGATCTAAACAGCAAATGCAGCAGAAAACCCGCATGCGAGAATCAGGATTTCGCATTAGGTGCTCCCCGGCGTTAAAAATGTAAAAACGCCATGCGGGAGGAGTTGGGAATGAAAACAAAGCTGGCTTGTTGCCCACAGGCTGAAGGAGATGGAACTGAAAGGCTCGTCTATTTTCTGCTCTAGTACTTACAAGTTCAATCGGGCACGTCCCATAAGTCACTTCGATCTCTTCTTCCCCACACTGCACGACACATCTGAAATACAGTAGAATGATAGTGCTTAATTTTATCATCGACTATTATCTTACTGCACCTGTCATATTTGGAGACACAACTACAGTTACAATAATAGCCTGGACTAGTAAAAATCATTGGTTTTCCATGTTCGTTTTTGGCTACACCATCATTCAGAGAGGGCACATGGTTTATCGACGCAAGAGGTGTGGCATTATTAATCATGACAGGTATATAGAGTTTGTACAGTGCGGGTGTCATAACACGTCGGCCAAAGACTGATATGGCTTTTGGTGGAAAATAGGTCCAAGGAGGACTCGTCGTCACGTTAATTATATATCACTGTCAGTGCCCGTCAGATAGTCGCAGGAAAGCTCCTTACTGTACAATCGCCCCTTAATAAATGTTTTAACCGTCTCGTGCGACTGTCGACTTTCACTTGCGCTTGTCCCCCCAATCGATTCTAGCTCCTAGAGAAAACACAGCACACGAACATCTTCCAGGTGTTCAAACGAAGGACTAGCGGTAATTTTGTCTACATCTGCGAACAAAGACGACAGGATCATAAATCGTCGGACTTTCGGCATTCTTATATGGCCCCCAGAGCAGGATGGCTGTGCAGTGCGGTGGGAGCACAGATTAGCCTACATTATCAATGATCGATTTTCCATTGGGAACCGTAATGGAGCCTTCTGATCACGATGAAGCATTAATCTTCATTGGCCCGTCAGACAGAGGACAGCTCGATCATGAGTCGCTCGATTGGACATTGCTCACGCATCGTGGCCCAAGCCATCAAATTTCTATTCTGTTCTTTTCTCCCTATCCCCCATGCGCCATCATTGTTTTCCAACCATTGCTTACTACCACCAAACGCGGTTTGTCCCATCCTCCGACAAAAGACTACTCGTCACGCAACCCTCAACTCTGGGAACCCTCCTTTACTGCATGGTGGTAAACACTTTTCTGTGCCATTTTCGGCAATGGGGGTGTCGCCAAACTTGTCCACCGGGTTCTGCAACATTTGGTGTCTGTTTGTGTGTAACTTAAAAGGCAGCTCATAATTATCCGTAAAACTATCAGTGAACATCTTGCATAAGCTATACTAAGTAAAATAAATAAGTAAAATTGTCATAATGTTAGAGAGCCATGATGGGCTTCATGTTCGCGACTGCATCCAGGTATGACATGAGTGCTAGTGAGAGAAATATTTAGTTGTTACCTATAAATTCCGAAGCAGAATCAATATCATTACCGATAATGCGTTGTTCATAAATTGTCAGTCACGTTGTTGTTATTTGATAATAATTAATGCAGTAGGCTAACTCTCGGTTCACCTCCCAGCATTCACTGTATATAGCTGGAGCCATTTCTTGAGTTCTCCTAAATATGAGTTTTCAAGTAGACTTTCATAGTTCATCCTATAGTTAGTATGTCTCTAAATGTTGTACCATCAATGAAAGATTTAGACATTATTTGGGATTATACGAGAGTAAATGATATTTTTTCAAAACAAAGAGGGTTACAGTTTCTGATATATACTATTCGCTATTTGAAAATAGTTGCTGAAATAAATGCCAAAAATCGGTGGTATAGTGGGTCTAGTGCTACAGCCTTCCACCTCTGAGGTCCCGAGTTCGATCCCCGGGCCGGACAGAGAATACTTATGTGAATAGTGTTTCGATGCCGGGTTCTCTCTGTGTTCGCTTGGGTTTTCTCAGGGCTCTCCCGTTTCCTCCCGCAATCAAAACCCATCTCAGCACAGGCAATTAGTAAAGTTGGTTAATGAAAAGATGATCTCCTAAAGGGCCCAAAGAGGCCTATCACGGGATATCCATTATTATTCACGGTGACTCCTAGCACACCCTCCCCCCCCCCCCGTACGTACTTCCGGTTTTAAAAGCAATCACCTATTTTAAAAAGTATACTAATGTACGGAAAACGAATTATCTGACGTCATCGTTTCTTCCATTGTTGCTTTTTGTTGACACTGTTTACTCATATTGGTATGTGAGGGTATTTCCATGGAAACCTTGATGACGTCAGATCGCTCTCTCATTTTCCGTACCATTAGCAAATACTGGCTCATAAGAACTAGGCAGTGTGAATTCGCTGTAACATTCTCAAAAATAGCATTTTTATATCCACAGGCATCAAGTGACATGTTTATTCACTATAGGAAGGGGAGCTCAAAGTGGCATAGACTGTAGCAAAACTGTTTTCTATTTTCTAACAGTACTCATGTGCCGCTATCAGGGGCTCTCATCCAATGCTACACAGGGCATGCAGTATACAGCAACACAATAAAAAGCAAGCAAAGACCTCATATATTAATTACTGCAAGTGCACATTTCAGTTTCAACCGTTTTGCAAATATTATAATTGAAGGCAGCAGTAAGTATAATTTAAAATAAAGCCATATAAAGACCAGACTCTGTTTCGAATCACCATAGAATTTCCAGGCAAAACTTTTTACGAGCAAAAAAAAAAAAGCACCTGCTGATACGCGCTTCAATCTTCCAATCTGTGTTTGCGACAGTATTCCCTAGCAGATTCGATTGCAGCTGTGCGATAACTGTCGCTGTAACTCGTCGGAATCATTGTGAGCAGTATCACGGTGACAAAAATGGTGCGAGTGGTTTGTCGGATAAAGCCGTCAAGTGAACTCTGTTTAGGTGATTAATATTATAAAATGACGATAACGCATTAATTACGAGCACGACGTGAAAGAGATGAATGGAAGATTACCTGCTCGTCCGAGCTGCTGACTAGACTGCAATGGAACCACACGCTTTGCACATACAGGGGACCCCATATCACCTGATATCACGGGATTCGGGCCATGAAAAACTCGATCAAGAAAGCCAATCCAGAGGCCAAATTGCAAGTTGATGGAAATGCAGATTCCGCCATGTCAGACTGCACGCACTCTTGACACTTCGAGTCAATCTGCTCTTGCGACATCACTGGCTACACTTTCCTGCTGAACAAGGACACAATCCTGACCCTGCTGTAAAACGGGGCATGTAACTTGTAAAATAGCGTATTGGAAGAGCCTGTGCCTCGAGGTCATGTCGTGTAAATAAGCTATTCTGTTTTGTAGTAAAATTGCATATTATCTGTAAGGTCTTTCCCTATTCTTCTTCTGTCATCCCATAGGTCCCTCGACTCCCCAATAAACCAACCCAAACTAGTGCTTTAATAAAATCACTCCAAAGAGAGCGTAATTATGGCCTAATGAATTTGGGCTTTTATCGGGGTAGCCGATGTTCGACCACATTTGTATCAATATTGCTCCAGTAGTGCACTATTGAGGCGATATGGATCAGAATTTTTGTGTTAGGCCATTCTGCCTCTGAGGCTCATGAGCTACCAATATCCATTATAGATTTTAGGGGGTTATTGCTGATGCTTCTGGTGTTTAGCCCCTGCCCCGGAATCTACTATTATGCAGTGTATATTCAACACCTAGTTGAAATTTACAACACCTGTGCCTTTCATGCGTAACCATAGGCGAGTAAGCCGCGAGAGACGGAAGAGCAAGCAAATAATAGTGCTAAAAGGGCCAGGGTAATGTAATCAAAGTTCAAACTGGTAAAAGCAGTATAGTGGGGCTGGCAATTTGAAGAGTGAAGCAAACTAGCGAGTCTCCCATTTGTGTAGGCGTGAAACTGAGTGAAAAGTCGTGCCCTGATACTCATCAGAACAAGTCGAAAAATTCACTTTCCGAAGAGACGTGACTTGAGCAATTCCAGGCCGCAGTTGACACGAAAGAGATGGGAAATCGGATAAACGTACAGCACATCTGATTAGGCCATAAAATGTCAAAAACTATGCGAGTCTACGACACCTCCCACCTCCCGTTCTAGTGCATGAAAGGAAATCTTCAAGGACCTATAAGGACCTCCTGTTCATATGAAGTACTAGAGCAATTCCGACATCTTGCACGCTCAATAGTCACGCAATTTTCTTATTACAGAAGCACCTAAAGTATTTTATGGAGTTCAAGTTGTCAGCCTCAGACGTTGAAAGGGGACGATGTTAACAAATTGAACGAAACTTCGAGACCTAATCGAAAGAATAAAGTGAAAGAAAAAGCAATTGGGTTGCGTCGAGATAAAAAGGCATCCACTCCTTTGAGTAGGACTATAATTTTATCGGCATGCGAAACAGGTGATTTAACACAACGTACCTTCCTCTGATTTCTTCTCATATTCTTGGAATGTGAACCTTCATATAATAAAGGAAAAAAGGTATGCGGGATGTTAAGGGAATATGAAGCTAATAAAATCCTCCATACAGGGTCGGCTTATGACAAGAATGTATATAGCAAAATGCATTTTTTTCTCACTAATGCAAGCAGATGGTACTAGGAAATCCTTCCCGTTTGCTGCACACTGTTCCCAGCTGTTGGAAATGCGTTCGGATTTACGGAATATTATTGTTATCCAAAGCGTCGTGGGCAAGTAGCCGGAAATACACCTAATGAGAACGTCCTGTACAGGGTTTCATTTCATACTGTTTGTTTGGATAAGATATGCTGTTCACTGATCCCAAGCTACTCGGTTAACGCGTGTAAATCTATGAGTGTTGCAGGTGCTCTTATAAGAATATGACTGATTTAATATCCAACAGTCCAACCATCCATCATGGTTCACGGATGACTTTTGGAAAATCTATTCCGAAAGCTGATGCCTGCTGTAAATGAAACAAGTCCAAACACTCTGTTCTAGATGGATCTAAATATGATGCAAGTAATGCAACTATAACTGCAAGATTAATTTTGAGGTAATACACCACTGGACACGTAATACTACAGTACATGATATGGTGCGTATGAACATGTGGCATAATATAGCCAGTGGCAATAATATTCACCTCAATCCGATTAGAAAAATATTGGCATTAGTATTAGATTAGTATTTCGGATTCTCCAAAGCCTATATATAGGCAAATGAATCTAATTGCATTTTGTAAAACGCTGGATTAGAGTGCGAAACGATAACCGTTATGTCCTCGGGCTCTGAAGTAGAGGGAATAGTTTCCGTACCGTCAGCGCTATATCTACACGCCCAAAAATCTGCATGTGATAATTCAGAAGTGTCCAGAATTTGACGGACATATCTGACCCATTTTAGATAACACATTTTCAAAAGCCTACATTCCACCTCCACCGCCAACTCGGTACCATGATTACAAACCCCACGTTCCATTTTTCAACTAATCTCTTTCCTAAAATCAGTGTTACCCTAACTTGGATTGCATAAGCCTGCAAAGTTGCTCGTAAGGCGTATCCTCATCTGACCCTCACCACAACAAAAAAGGACCGTTGCGAAGAGTGGTTTTGACCACAAACCATGAGCATTTGTGCGCACTAATTGAATCACTGTCAATCTGATTCCCTATGCAGCAGGTCCTTGTAGCCACCGCCAGTTGAACCGTCGTTCCTAATCCCGCATGCGGCCAAAGGGGCCTTCCACACCTACCCACTGTTCCTGTTCACTATACTTGGGTCTACACCAGGGATTAAATTTCTCTGCCCGTGTCAAACTTGTTCCCTTGCAACAGTCAGCCTTGGGTAGACCGCAGGAGATTAGGACATCAAATTATTCATTGATTTAATTATGGGTACGATGCGTGGATTATGGGAAATTTGCGTGTTTATGCTGTGCAAGTCGAGGTGAAAATAGCTTCATACCCGGCGGGAATGCCTGTGACTACAACACTAGCGTGATTTCCCCCCATTCCCATCAAATTAACTTCCTGTTCTCAGTACGCCCGGTTGTGACCATATTGGCCCGGATTTGGTGATCGTTGCACCCTCGATTTACCAAAAGAATAGCAAATGGATCAAACACACCCCCGTCACACAGGATCATATAGGGACAGAATCAGTCCAGTTCTGTCATTTTGAAAAATCAAGCCTGCTATTTGTGACATGACTTTGTTCAGGTGGTAGGCACTTTGTTTGATTCATGCAATGTTATTGTAGGTTACTTGAAAATATTGTAAAATCAATAGACTGCTTTTCAAACGGAGAGTTAACCCAGCATAATCCGTTCAATTTAGCCTAGAGGTGAGGTACAGTGCAGGAGTCTGCCGTAAAATGATTTTGCATATAGGGGAGTGGCGGTGGGGAAAATTATTCCCCAAGCCGTATAAAGTCCTAAGTATGGCATGTTCTCTTATTGCAAAGTAGCATGAACTCCAATGAAACTCCATGAAACCAATGTTTTTCAATAATGTGATGCCCCAATATGGTATATATTAATATATAGCCGTTAGATGGCATATAACAGCCAATTTTTATTCCACCTGTGCAATGAATTTGAAGCTCCCCACATCATGCATGTTATTTTCGTTCAAATCTCTCCCTGACACGTATAGTAAATGAACGATAATGGTCTCTACCCTCACGGGGACACTACCCCATAATGGACTGATAAAATAAAATAAATATTTAGTTACAGCGTTGGCATTTTGACGCGCTCCCAGGCGTGATACCTGACCCCCATCTGAACATGTAGCACAATAGAGGCAAAATGGCACCAAGCGCAATCTGAAACGTGTCCCGAAGAAGCAAGGCTTAATTACGAATTTATCCGGATGAAGCTGCAAATACCTTCTCCATGGGGCGGCTGAGAAAGCAGGCGTTTCCTAGCCATATAGAGTGGTGAAATCCCATGGCAGTCGGCTGGATGGAAGGAAAAGCGCTAAAGCAGACTGCACAAGTAAAGTTGGTGCTGCCGGGCTTCCCTCCCTCTCCCCTCTTTCTCCCTCTCCCCTCCTTCCCCTTTCCGGGGGCCTGGCGTTAACGGAACACTCGGGAGATTTGCTGTCAAGCAGTGAGCAAGTGGCTTGTCTAAGCCCAACTCCAGGCTTTGCCCTTCTGGCCTTAGGCTACAGCCTGCAAGTCTCCTTTGTAACAGGCTTATCCGCACTCCCTGGGCTCCTTGCCCAATCTAAGCATCCCTCAGGATCATTGCAAACTTTGGGTGCACCATCGCACTGTTCTATTCCTCTCTTTCTCGCTCCTTCTCGCACTTAGATGACTTACTTGCGCTTGATGGAGCCCGGCTGCCATTAGATGCATGTCTACTGCTAACAGAGCACATAAAACCTCTTCTTACTTGACTCTACTGCTAGTCTGATACCGACATCTCTCGTGGATATCCCCGGTTGTTTCTGTCGATATGTGACACTGCCGTGTAGAGTAACTTTCTTGAGAGGACCAATTATGTGACTCCATCCTGTCACAGTCGCTGCCATATTTTGTACTATTTTTTGTTATAGTTTTTTAACCTGGAACCGTGACGTGGGGTCTTTTAGGACCCCAAAGGAATTAAAATTCATTAAAATGATAATTACAATGAACTTTTGCCATATCAGGAAGTGCATGTTTATTTTGAATTAGCGATCATTTTAGGCATTGTTCAGAGAATGATTGCACATAGTCAATACAAAAGTATTATATAAAAATTAATAAAAATTAAAATATGGATGGGGTCCTAAAAGATCCCACGTCACGGTTGCCGTAACTTTCAGACACGTCACGGTTCCAGGGTTAAAATCTTTTCCTTTTCATGAGCAAATTCAAATCTAACATAATGACAAAATCTAGCAACCGTACAAGTGTCCTAAATATAGGACGCGGGACATATCTGGGTTAAACAAATACCTATTCACATGACGGAGAACTACGGACCTGAACTTTTTTTTCCCCGCACAGAACCGACAGACACACTATTTACCAACAGTACGGCACGAACAAGAACCCTGGCGAAATGGAAATGAAATTAGGCCTATTACACACTGCAGCGCGCGGACGGAAACTAAAAATCAATTCCGTCGGTCCAAAAAGTGGACTGTTTCCCCCTGTAATATAGTACACTGTATCGTCACGTCCAGTTGTCCCATCAGCCCCACATAAGCCAAATGCATTTGTCATCAGTCAACTTTTTATTAGCACTCACAGGAGGGCTTTCACATCACATCCAACTATAATTACACCGTGCGGAGCGTAGCTGGCCCGGCTAAGTAAGGACCGAATGCCAAATTAGAACCAAGCATACTACTCCTTTTTTCCCTCACTGTCACTTTTTTTTGACGGATGTGCAGTTTAATAATGCTAATACTATGTAAACCTACGCTTGAATTGTTTGCGGATAGATGGTTAAAAATTCGTGTTTTACACCTTTGAGTGCCAGGATGGAAGTTTGCTGGAGTCATCGTGAGAATATCGTGAAACAAAATATAGTTGTTTACGCCATTTCGAGATGATGAGTATACTGCAGCGTGCATAAACATGATACAATACATTAGGATGGTTATATAGTCCACGCTTTCATAGGCTCCATTTACATCCTGGCGACTAATCCACAGTGGGTACAGTGCGTACCGTCATAGCAAAAGGTAGCTGCGTAGTAACAAAGGATTGAGGCAACGGAAATGAACAAAAAATTCGGGATGGGATATTTGGTCGGGTCAAAGGTCAAATGTTCTATTCGACTAGCTTTTGCTAATGAAACAGTTGATATTTGTATTCCAACAATACTTTCTAACCAAACTGCTTGATACTCTGAACACTCCATTTAAAACGCCAGTGAGCTTCGTATAAGCTGTAGCAAAAGTTTAACTCTTGGAACTAGTCATGCGCCTAATAAGTGATTATTATATTGTAGACCTTTTTGTTTTATTTCGGATTTTGTCAGGTTTGAGTATTTTCGAAGCTGTATGGGGGGATGAAATTGGGGTTTGAAATACCTCATTGTGATGTCAAATGAATTATGGCTGCAGGAAACCGGATTGGCCGCGCATATCCGAGGTATTGAAAAATTACTCAACTCTGTCATTAATTAGGACGTGGCTGCAACAAAGCCATTATTGTTTTAATAGCTTGCCTATAAATACTATACGGACACCAAGTTGCATTGCACCAGCCTATTGAATAAACGTGGCCAATATTGATCTTCACTGCACGTAATATTATATGGAAATAAATAACCTTATCTACTGTATACTCTGTAGAATAATAATCCTGATCCGATATATGAAACTATTCAATACAATGTTATATTACTGCAGCTTTTTTTGTCAATATGATGTGATGTTATTCCGTATTGTGGATAAAGTTCACTGGTGTTGGTGCTTGTGGTTTAAAATATTTTAGTAAAACAATCGTGACCAAACACAGAAGCATCTCGTGAATAGAAATCAATTCCCGCTTGGTGAAAGACCTGAATAAGTCTGAAGACTGAAGTGAGTATAGCCTATACCACTGAGTAATCTATCAGAATAATCATAAGTGATCACCAGAATTTTTTTCCAAGATATTCCTTTTTGTTATGATGTACGGCATCCATTAGGCCTGTATGAGCATACAGGGTGTGCACTTCCCAAGTCCCCAATTCAAGGGAAGAAGTTATGAATATTATTAACTCCATCAACTTTTCTCTATAGAGAAACAATAATTTGATAACTAAGTGACTATGATCCTATTGCTTCCTTAGAATTTCAACTGGTTGCTAGGATAAACGATCCTTTATAGCTTCTTCTTTTGAACTGGAAATCATCAATAAAAATACCGATCGATGTATCATATTTGCAAATTTGGTTTGGTTTTCAAATTTTGATATAGAAATCTTGATATCACACAGCCCTGGGTGATCTGATTTCTCTGAGAAAATATGACATAAGTTAATATTAGCTACCATATCTGTCAAAAATCGACCAAACGTGTCCTTCCTCTATGACAGAACTACCTTTCATAAATCTCACCACGGGCTGAACCTCTCAGTCTTTATGATAGTTTCTCCTTCCACTGTTGCCGAGGCACCGCAGCATAAGGACATAAATTATATTACATAGGCCTCCTCAAAAGTCACGTCAGCGTACCTGAATTGCTGTATCTCTATTATGGCTTGCAGCATGACGTATACAATGACGCTCTAGCCATCTTTTCTAGCACGCATACTCATTTTGATCCCGTAATAATCCGAGCAGAGAATAATCCGACACTCTTTCTGAGCATCACGTCCAGAGCACTTAATCGCCCTTTCTGAGATGAAACATCCCGAGAACTTTGTGTAGCGTCATCAGTTGTGCCGCATGCAATCAGATAGCCAGAGAAGCAATTACAGCTTTGATTCCGTCACGTTGATCCGAGGCCCAAGCATGGCCGGAATTGGCACGGTCTGGACTTAGCAATGGCAGACAAGTGTTCTTTGTCCAGCGAGTTTTGCTCCCTGCCTTTCACCTTCAGCTGCATCCTGCTGCACCCAGCGTCCAACGTCTCCCAGACGGTCCAAGCATCAGCAACCAGACGCTAAATGTTGAGATTACAAGAATAGAAAAAAAAGTGCGAGAAAGAAGAAAAGGGGCCAGAAATGAGCGAGATTTTCCTTAGTCGCGCTGACAGATTTCTTGCACCGACTGCCAACTTTTTACTTGGCTCTTAAAAGCTTCTGGAAATGTGCTAACGCGGGGACGACTGTTTTCTGATGTTTAGCACGTACAGTTTACCGCCTCCAAGAACCGTGAAACTCCTCTCCAACTGTGCCATCAGAACTTTCTAAAAGCAAAGGAGGAAAAATAAAATGGGGGAGCTTCCAGTAAACGTAGCGTGCTGAGAACGATCTGGCGCCTTCTTCATTAACATACTCTGGCCACACTCATGTTCCCTTGACGAGGCGCAATATAAAAGGTCAGTACGGGAATAATGAAAAGTTCACTCTTTTGAAATTTCAAGTGTCACAAAAATGTCCCGAGAGAGGCAGGATGTCACAAGAAGTTGGAGTCTTGCAGCTTAATTTACTTTTCATTATGTCCCTAAGCTGTGTCGCTTGAGTGTAGTGAACTCATGTTCTGAACTTAATAATGATGCATTTGTAAGTAGGTCTGCACACTGGTATAAATATGCGATTATGCATATTTTCTTTATGAATGAGACTGATTTTCATGTCACATGACTTTGTTGCGAATTTTACACCCAACGAGCCCAAAAGCATGTAAAGGTTTTATGGATCATATGGTAGGCCTAATGTACTGTATAATATACCAATAACACAGCACTTAAAAGATATTACTGTACAATAACATGGAGCGACTTTGCACATAATTTTTGTGTTTAGGACTAATTTATTCTCATGCTGCATTCGATATAATGGTTGTTTGAAAAACACAAAATGAATAAATATACCGGTACGGTATTCCTTTAAAAAATTTGATCAAAAATATTGACCAGTACGTTTTGCTCATTTTGTAAGTCTGTCAATGTAGCAACAAGGTTGTCAAGCAGGATAGTTATTATACCTGCTCCGGGGGGAAAAATGCAGTGTGGCTTGTTCCGGGGTTGCGGGCAAGAGACCTACACACGAACCAAAAAAAAACCCGTTTGCGCTAAAAGCACTCGTTATTAACCTCATTATCCAATCAGTTATCTCTCATCCAATGCTCTACAGCCCTGAACATTTCAACGAGGACGATCGATAAAAAGAGTTGTATCTTTCACGAACATTTTGTGCCCTTTGTTGTATTAAAATGTATAGACCTTAGTGAAATACATTCGGCTTCCCGTTGTTGCCGGCAAATAAAAATTTTATCACGCAACTTTTGCCGTCAATAAAAGAGATCACGGTATTTGTAAGCATCTCAAGTCGGTCACGTGTAATTCGAATTTGCAGCAATCACCAGTTTCTGAGGCGACTCGCGTCTTCTCATGCTTACTAACAACTGATTACTACTGACACTGCCCTTCATGAAAGCACAAAGCTAAAGGAACTTGAGTAAACAGTTTCCCGGAATCCCTCCCCATTATCGCAAGAACGAGGAAACCTTCCAATCCAAACACACAACGGTTGAACAAATGACTAACATAAGGCACACCACTCGGCTGTATACACGTATCCAAAGTTGATTCGACTCCTTTAAGGCTTACGCCGAGCTTGTGCTGAGAAATCAAACGCAACTGTCTTTGCAGAGAACCTAATTACACAACACTCTTCCCTCTTCCTGCATGACTCCTTGAGTAAACGCTCAAGACAGCATATTAAGATTAGTCTGCAGAATATATAATATGCGCCTTCGTTTTGGTGAGATTGCAGATATTACCATTTTTGTTTAACATTCGGCAGGTCCACGCTGACATTTTCCTTATATTATGATGGATAACCTGTTAATGGCCTTTGTTTTGACGTTACTAAATTACCTCATAGCCTATTTAAAGGAGCCTGATGAAAGTAAGATGAAATGGAACGACTCAGAAAAATATGAAGAAAACACATCGAAACATTATTCGCCATAGTTTTTTTTTTAAATCTCCCGGCCCGCACATCGAACTCAAAACCTCAAAGGTGGATAATTGTGGACTTAACCATTACACAATCATACCTTCCCTTCATATTCTTCCCAATATATTAACAATAAAATAAGGGTACCCTGTGATAGGTCAGTGACATCTTAGGGGACCGTTTCTATTCCGTCTCTATTAATTTACAGCGCTGCTAATCGTAGATTCTGATTGTGGGGGGAAACGAGAAACCTCAGCAAAACTCTTTCCCCATGATAAAAGCCTCTTTACGAGCCAAGGATCGAACTCATGTAACAAAATAGTAACCTGTAGGGGTCAGAAATATCCGGTTACGACGTAGGCCTGCACGATTTTTAATAATTATTTTGGTTGACAAACGCGACTATACCCGCACCTTATCCGGGAAAGCATACACAGCCCCCGAGCTTAGCTCGAGTCATGAGTTACTTTCATTGTCGTGTATCGACAGCTCTTTGTTTTGAGCTAATCTATATCTAGCCACTGTAGGATGGATAAATTGCAATTTTGTCCTGTCTCATTCTGTATTAGAGAGCCAGTTTACATACAAACATATACGCTCTGCATGAGGTGTGTAATTTTTGCCATGATATTATACTGCAGACGTGCAGAAAGCTCCTGAGCACAACTGCGCTCTTCTTAAGCATGGATCAGTTAATTCACGTACAGTATGTACTTTCATCGCCTTGTCAGGTAAAATCCCGCATATACCAGGTGTATATACACACCAAGAAACTTGCACAGTTACGCCTGCCCCCTGCGTGGCTCGTGCCACAGTGTAAGACTAATATTAAATGTGGCAAGGACCGGAAAAATATTTAGTGGCTCTTCCGGAGAAAGGGGCATGTGCTTCTCATGCTATCGTATGTACTGTATTACATACTAAAAGACATTCCACGATTTCCCCACTTGAAAGTTCATTTAATAATAACCTATTTTCATCCTCAAAACCTCGTACACACATGAGCTACTTTATTTAAGACAATAATTAGCAAATTAAGGTTTTGTGATATAACATTATGACCCCCCCCCCGCCCCCAATAATAATAATAATAATAATAATAATAATAATAATAATAATAAACCAGTTGACCCCCCCCCCCATTTAGTTTCCATTTGATGTTTCTTGAAATAAAACTGAAGCACGGATATGCAAAAGGGCCCAAGTGCCGATTTATGCGCAAATTAGTTGAGATATACAAATTGTAGGTAAGCCATACATGCATCACATGCTGTGGAAGATGGAACCAAATTCATGCAGTATGTAAGAAATGGAAGTATAAATATCGAGGGAAATGCATAAGGGCCCATATGCAGGAATTGGGCCATCTCTGAAGACCCTTGACACAGCATGTGAGGATGTTGAAGTTGGTGTGGTGGTTAAGGAACCCGCCTGCTAATCGGGAGGTCCTGGGTTCGAATCCTGGGGCCGGAACCCATGACTATTGTTTTCTGCGGTTTTTACGGTCCCCCCAGGATAATTCCGGGGTTGTTTCCGTATAATAGGCCACAGCCGCCTCCTTCCTTCCCTACCCTTGGCCCCATTCAATGGTGGTACTCCACCCCCCTAATGGAGCGCCGATTCTCCCAATGGGGTATAAATAAATAAATAAATAAATAAATAAATAAATAAATAAATAATAAATAATAAATAATAAATAAATAAATAAATGTGAGGATGCTGAAGATGGCATGTAGATTGCTGCCATGACTGTGTGTTAATCAGATGAAATTAATAAAGAACTCCTCTAAACAATGATGACTGTGTTGATGTTCATTCACATGCGAACATAACATGCAATATTTTTTATGCCATTGTTTACTCTTTCGTCATGGTATGGTGTCCTGATAATGTACATTTCGAAATGGTCGAGGAAATGCAAAATGGCCCTAATATGGCAACAATGAGTGGCCCGTACTTCGCGTACGTGAGATATTTGATAAATATAAACTGTACGCAGCTATTCCCCTTCATGCACGCCAACTTTCCTCTGTAGCTTGGTCAATGAGTTCCGGACATTATGTTGGCTGCGATACGGAAAAAATGCTCTCCTGAAAAATGTGTCACCTTGCAACCGGGCCCTTTTGCATTTCCCGTTCTTCAACTGTATATCAAACTTGACTGCAAGAGTGTGGTACAGTACCATATTGTAATGTAAATAAGTGACAGGGTTCAATTAATGTAAATATCTAGGGGACCTCCCCCATGTAAAGGCGTGAAGCCTCCCAGAGTTAAATAAATAGTTAAACTAAACTAAACTAAACATGACTTATTGTACTGTCCTACATCGTATGTTATGGCAATATTTATGTGCAGGTGATTCCAAGGCACCATATTGGCTTATGGACTACAAATATTATTTTCGTTTCAGCTTTCTTTTTAGATAAACATCATATTAATTAACTTTGAACCTTCTTTGATATTCAAAATGCAATTTTTGTAAGTCAGTGATAGTTTGGATGGCCAGTTTCATGCCATTTCATAACAACATCTGGTAAAATTATTGCACAGTACATGTTCATATGGTGCTGCGACAAGACAGTATCCTGATTACACTATAATTGTGCTGTTTTTTCGCATAAAAAGGTTCTTCTATGGTTGCATCTTGTATATAACCCTGTTAAAATGTTCGCAAGCTTGATGACAAAATAAAATTCACGAGTTTTTGCTTACATCAACACTTCAGCTATATCCGACAGTGGGGAAAAAATTAGTTTGAAGTGCCATTGGATTCTCCATGTCCTCCACCTGTATAATAATAATAATATAATAATGATAATAATGGATACCCCGTGATAGGCCCCTTGGGCCTCTTAGGGGATCATCTTTTGAATACCCGACTTTAATTATTTGCCTGTAATGTGATAGATTTTGATAGTGGAAGGAAACAGGAGAACCCCGAGAAAACCCACGCGAACACGGAGAGAACCCATCGAAACTCTATCCACATAAGTATCCTCCGTCCGACCCGGGGATCGAACTCGGGACCTTAGAGGTGGAAGGCTGCGGCGCTAACCACTCGGCCACCGTGTCGCCCTCTCCACCTGTATAGTACCCAAATAATTATGGTGTAGCACAGCCACACAGAAATGGGTGTAAAATGGCTCCAAATATGCGTGTCCTAAGCAAAAACAGCTAAATACAAGCCATGAAATAATTCGTTTGTTTCATGCAAAAGCAGCTAGATCCAAGTTTGTGTGCATATCAAGCCTCGTATATTCCAATGCGATAAAAATTTTCCATGATGTTAAATGTGTTAAATTTAGTTTTTTTCGTATCTATATGAAACATATACAGTACACGAGACTGTCTCATGAGTGGTGGAATCAGCATTTTAACACTCCATAATTATTATTATTGTTAAAATATAATTTCTGTGCGGAAAAAATTACATTTTTTTCAAGCAAAAACACTAGATCCAGATTAGAAGAAAAACCAGCTAAATCCAACCCGACCTCCAGTGGGTAAACTACCAATCCACGATGTTCAAAACTTACATTTTAAAAATGCATAAAAATGTCATCTCATGACTCCCCTTGTCAGCTACTTTCAGTTTGCAACCGTTTCCAAATGACAGGTTTTTCTCCGTCTCTCCCGTAAAATTTATTATTATGGACTTAGCTGATTTTGCTTTCGAGCTCCTCTTTATCTTTAAAAACACCTTTGTTACACCCTTAAGTAGCCTACTTTATCTTCCAACATCCAGACTATGCATGCCAGATATGAATACTTGGATTGCTGTCATTATGGTAATCACACAAAACGAACCTACAGCTACTGTATATATTTTAATGTTAATTTATTGTGAACATCCTTTAACGACCGTACATGTTGTTGTAAGCAGAGGTGAGATCGGTCAGCAAAGTCCTGTCATTAACTACTTCATTCTGAGAGCCAGTGTGACACTGTTGCCAGCTGTCATGCAGAATAATAGGTCATACTGATTTTCTTATTTATTATAATTGTGGGTGGGTAATGCTTTCACCCCCTTCTTATTTATTATTAATTTTTTCAAAAATTGTTTTGTATGTCTTATGGCCTATGCTAGTGGCTAATACGGTTGTTGCTTACAATGCTTTCCTTGCCCACAAGGATGACAATAATCTCTCCTTCGGAGAAATTCAGCGAGTAGAAGTCTGAATATAGTGTTATATTTTCATTGCCAGTCTTTAATATCTATGCTGATTATTTATCAGACTATTAGGTACCCTGTATTTCAAAATGAAGTCTTTAAAAACTGACATCATTTTGGGGCTGTTTATTTCAAAAATAGTTTTAGGCACCTCTCTAGAGCCCCAGGTCTGGATATTACAGTATAATGGAAAAATATACAAAAACTGCTGAGGTCGTAGCTGCTGTTGTTTATTGTTGTTGTTGTTGTTGTAATTATTCACAGCACGTAATTATGCAGTTATATGACCAGACTCACTCGCTCTGTGGTTCACCAAAAATAATGATGTGTTCCCAGGAGGCAGGTATTGCCTCTCACTCTGCCATAAAATATATTTCTTTTTGTGTGTTTTGGTATATGCAGGAACATGGACAAATGCAGTGAAAAATATTTTCCCCGGATCTCGCATCCACATCGCCTATTCATATTGAGTTCCTAAATTAACTTTACTGAGAGTGCACGAAACTGCACGAAACAGCTATTAGAGCCGCAAAGCATTTACGGTGATATCTCAATGAATGAAGCTATAAACTTCGTCTAAGTAATCAACGTAAGCTTCTGCAAAAGAATATAAATATTATTTTCAAGCAATATATTACTAAACAAGAAGCTTTTGTTTCACTACATTACACAGCGCAACAACAACAACAAAAAATCGGCGTGTTACTCGGAAATCACTATGTAGATCATGTTAATAGTCTGACCCAAAGTAACTGGGAAACGCCCGGGATTTCTCTCCCAAAATGTGCAGGGGGTCAGGGTGACCAAAAATCCGAAAAATTCAAAATATTGACGTTTTTTGGCCTATTTCCAGGTCTGGTAACCACTGTAAGTTTCGGATTTTGTTTTTGCTGGCATTAGGTGTTACCTGGGGCTAGTCTGAAGCCACTATGGTGTTTAAAGTCAATCTTTTATAGAAACTGTAGGTTTTCCAGGGTCCTTTTTATGGAAAAAATTTCGTTTTTTGGTACTTTTTCGTCTATTTTTGCGGAACAGTGTAAGGGCTTTTTTTTATATAAAAAGTGTAGCGTAATGGGCTCTTGAGAGACCCTACAATCAAGGAATAATAGTAGAGCTTTCCTATGCAACCCTAGTACGCGTGTGCAAAAGCCTAATCTTGGGTAAAATCGCGTTTTGTAGCATTTTTGGTGATTTGACTTTTTTCAACATTTAAAACCAAATATTCCTCGGCTTTAATATAAATTAATTTCTTCTTAGTCTAACAAACTGTCAGGGACCCCCATAGTATGGAAAAATACTACGATATCCATAAGCAACCCATGTACGCGTGAATTTTTTTTGTACGCGTACGCGTACATGGGTTGCTCATGGAAATCGTAGTTCTTTTTCCATACTGATGGGGGTCCCTGACAGTTTGTTAGACTAAGAAGGACCCTGGAAAACCAACAGTTTCTATAAAAGATTGACTTTAAACACCATAGTGGCTTCAGACTAGACCCAGGTAACATCTAATGCCAGCAAAAACCAAATCCGAAACTTACAGTGGTTGCCAGACCTGGAAATAGGCCAAAAAACGTCAATATTTTGAATTTTTCGGATTTTTGGTCACCCTGACCCCCTGCACATTTTGGGAGAGAAATCCCGGGCGTTTCCCAGCTACTTTGGGACCTACTAACATGATCGACATAGTGGTTTCCGAGTAACACGCCGTTTTTTTTTGCGCTGTGTTATGTTTTGTTTTAAGGTATACAGTATCATGCTGATTATTTATGTAGTGTACTGTACATAAGCATACACTGGCAAAGTAAATATGATTTTCACACACCAGCAGCACACATTGTACATAATTTATTCCGGTAGGCCTACCTAAATAATGTAACTCTACAACTGAGTCCGCGCGGCCTAGAGCAATTTTACACCAATTTTACTCCACTAGACTTTTCGTATAGAGCAAAACATCACTGGAGGATGACTCGTCAGTTACCCAGGAAATTATAAAACATGTTTTTCTCTGTCCTGCTATGTCTATTCTAAATAAGGGTAGAAGCATTTAAAACCATTTAAGAGAGCCACCATTTAAAAGGCCTGTAAAGAGAACCCATATGCCATTCCGCCCTACGAATGTTGTAGTATTGAAGTAATTTGGTGTTTCAAAAATTATTTGGCTAGTGGTCAGAACACACAGTTCCTTTTGAAGTAGTGATGACAATACAGTATTCTTAAGCACTAATATATTGTGCACACTCCAACCCAGGGGTTCTTGCAGTCGCAGTCGTGATCCATATCCTTATCTTTATCTTACTAATACCTAACCCAAATACTACAACTTAGGGCACATAAAAGGCTTGCATAGGCGCGAAATTGTCACATCATTCACATGATATCAATGGAGATATCTCAGAAATTATCATATTCATAACATGACAACCCCGCGCATGGAACTCATCATTTTCACGTGGCAATGTGCAGCCTCAGGCACACTCATGAGATTTGTGCCACATGATAATTATTGTTCAGTTCCTCGAGAAGTAAGACATCCTTTATTTGAAGGGGGGATTATTATCACCACTTTTGACACTTTCTAGATAATCAAGGTGACTAGGGAATCAAGGGACTAGGGAATCATCTCGTCCTCTTTGATTTAATATTTATTTATCGGCAGTATGGAGAGTAAGGAAAACAAGTCAATGAAAATTGTCCGATTATTAAAACTCTTTATCACATCAGCAGTACACAAAGGACACTCATGAAGCTGTACCAGCCTGACAACTGATTAATTTGTGGTAACCTACATAAAGCTGAAGTGTGCAACCTTGTTGCCTTTTTAAAATTCATGACGATGCACAAAAGGATTGTCTTATTATGAGGTAGTGTAGTGGTGGAAATTAATGAATATCCACAAGTATCGCCGCCTTGCGGAGCTTTTCCTTTCATGAAGCAGCTCTCATGTAAAGAAAAGCTCCGCTAGGCGGCGATACTTGTGGATATTCATTCGTAGCTGCATTAAGTAAGAGTCTACTTGCATAACTGAAATGCATGCAAGTTATTCTATTTCTAGTAAACATGCACGTCGTATTGATAAAACATACAAAGGACCACTGACGACACATTATCGACAGAGGCTTTATATTTATTATTAATTGATCGATTTAGTTAACAATTTATTGATATATACATAACACATATAATGACGCCACTGCACTGTTATGGATGTTTAACCTAGGTGACACAATTATTAGATATAAATTAAATACTGTAGCCTACCTCATCCTCTGCACGGAACTGGCGACTCCCCAGATGGGCTCGGCCGTTTAGCTCCATTTACACGGTAGGGATACATGTATCACCCAAACAAGGATTGTCGCATCCTGGCTTGGATGCAACCCATTGCACAGATGTGTGTTGCTTATCTGTGACCCCGTCCCTTATCTGCTTTGCTCGGCATAGGAGCCTCCTCAGCTGTCTTTGTGGACACACACAATGCACACCTGTGCAATTGGTTGCATCCAAGCCAGGATACCAGCGACAATCATTGTTTGGGCCATAGTACTGTACACATGCCATATTGCTGATGATATCGACGAAAACTGTACGTAGAATAAGACAGCACCTGAATTACTCATGTATCCTCCATAAGAACATATTAACTTATATCCACTACAAAGACAATTTACACATATTTTTCTTAGTATTCTTATAAAATGGGTTTGAAATTCTTCACTCTAGCAAATTGCACACTTCTGACAAGTCCGAAGATCGACCTGAGACAAGCTTGACGTGATCAATAATCGCACTGTGTTTCAGTCTGTCATATAGGGTTTCAATTTACTCCAACTGGCTTAGCGAACGTTTTGTAATATTAAAGCTAAGCTTGCTCAAAGTGAAACTTCCTGCCAATCACTTCAGATAATTATGCTCATCAAAGACACACTGTGATTAAAACAATGCTTCAGTCGAACCGGCAACTTGGGTCACCCTATAATGGGAATAGGTTGCTTGCGATATCGAGCGGAAATGGACCAGATCTGAATCTCCCACACTCAGGAAGCACAAAATGTACTTAACGAAGATGTTAACAGCCATTACTTATTCGACACCCTTCTGATTGATTCCCCTCCGATGATATCAAGGGAGCTTTCCTTATGCATGAAGGATTGCAAACTTATGAGTGGTGTGGTTATAAAGCAATTTTAAAGCTTCAAGAGCTTGCAAAGTTTGCAAGTTTTAATCAATTCTCCCAACGACGTGCCTTCTTCCCACAGGAAAAGTGAAGAAGAGCTAGGGTGGTTGCGAGGGCAAGTGGGCATACAGCTGAAATCCACTAAGTACAAAAAAAAAAGCTTCGAGATAATCTCAAGCAAAAGACTTGCTTACATGCTGGTGAATACAGAAAATTCTGGCTTGCTGGCTCACTACGAATCGTAGGACTAAATTGACTTAACCAGAACAAATCCAATTTCGTCCGACTTGATGGTCCACCACTTCTCCAATGTTCCTGACTATCTGGTTAAAGTGAAATATATAAAAAATAAAACAAAAGTTTCCGACGGGAGAAATGATAGCCAGAGCTTTTGATGCCGAAGGGCAACTAATGCAGAGCTGCATTACGGCCATTGCGTGTTGATTTACAATGCCATAAAAGGTCAGCCAATGGGAAGAATATGACATGTATGACGGCCGACGTTTCATGTGGTCTGCTGCACATTTCTGTCTGTTTTAAACTTGCATTCATTACATTATCGCCAGGCCGAGCCCTGGGTGCTTCCAAAATTTCGAATAAGTGTGTCTGTGTGTGGAGCTCATCCGACTGGTTATTGAACTGCGGTGCTTGCCGTATAGCAAATTGGATTATGGAAATACAATTGAGACAAAAAAAAATGGCAGTCGCCAGTTCAGTGTTTGATTTATGGGCCAAGTCCAGAAGCCCAGTGGCGTTTTAAATCCCATATATTAAAATTTGAAGCCGCCACAGCCATGCTGGAAACTTTTAGGGTCCATTTCAAAGGAATTTACTGCAGGTATGGCTTACACTAATATGGTGGCAATCTCCAAATATGGGTTCTATTTTTTTAATCTTCAGCTCACGTGCTATTGATACTGTATAATAGTGGCAACCTTTTGGCTGACTGGGGTCCTGCTATCCTTTGATAGCTACATTAATATTCACATTTAATAGAGTAAAATCAATATAAAACTTGGAATATTGTGGCAGTGACATTGTTATGACTTTTTAATGCAACATGATGTATTGCGGAGTAATTTTTAGTTTGAATTACCCATAATCATATAGTTCCCTATGCGCTAATGGATTTTATCATATGTGTGGTACAGGGTGTGGTCGATATTATTTTGTTACAATGATGAGTGCGAAAAATTATTTTAGGATGTGGTGTTTTTATTAAGTTTATACAGGGTGAGTTAGAATATCCTGCCATAGTACTCGTTGGCCCAATACATGATTGTATACTGCAAAATGTGAGGGTCATACAAGTACGCTAAATGTCGAAAACCCACCCGTTCATGACGTAACTTACGTAGATGACGATGAGTGTTTGGTTGTCCTTTAGACAAACGCATCCACCTGTCTTACAGTACTTGAAGCCTTATATTGGAACATAATGGCAGACAACCCCGGAGCAAAAGTACGTTCCATATGTTTCAGTCATCGTCGTCTTGGTCGTTGAAGGTTGGGATTTCGACAATTTGTCTCCCCTACTTAGGCATTTATAGGGTCAAGGAATAGCCTATAGAGGGAGATTGATCTGGAGTTTTGAATCACACTGTAGTATATGGGGGCGGGGGGGGGGGGGNGGGGGGGGGGGGGACAGTACACTTTTTTCAGAGAGTAAAACATGAAAACTTCTTGTTTCTATGGCGTGAGGCCACTGTACAGTACCGGTCAGCATAAAACCTGGAATAAATAATAACTTATGTCATCAATTCTCTGGTCGACATGATTATTATCTGATAATGTTCCGTAAGCATGATGAGCCACAACTGGCAGTGATTCATTGGTGATTCTGTGGCAGTGATCGACATGACACATATAGGGTTTGCCTGGTAGTCTTGTAATTTTTTCAATTACTCGAAAGTGTGGTTTTAAGTGGCAAACTGTACCAAACGTCATGAGCAGGAGGACAAAGTAAATTGGGAAGAATAATTATATCAGTCAGAAGACGAATTTTTGTCACATTCTAAATTCTAGTTCTTGTTGCTCGGATGATGTGACTAAGCTGTGTGTAGGCCTACGTTTCTCAAAAATGTAATATTCCTTTCTGCTTAACTTCCATCAAACCTGAATGTATATGCACATTGCTCGACGAAGGATCAACGCCAACTAGCTTGACCAAACGGAGGAGTACATATAAAAGGTATAGACTTCCACACTCCCACCCCTCCAAGATCTCCTTCCCAGATGACCTCTTGATCGCTCCCATGGATCCGACCCGAAGGTGTTTCTTATAATTCAGGAACAGGTAGGGTTCAGGTCTGAAGAATACGGTGGGTGAGGAAAAATCTCTGGATCCAAATTTCCAGTTTGGAACCGCGGTGAAAGTGTGAGCTCCAAGCTGGCGTGTTGTTTTGGAGGAGGACACCTTCCAGCAGTTTATCACATCACTTTGGACTTGATGCCTTGTTTGAGATTAGCATAGTGCTCCCTGTGACTATAACCAATTATTTTCCAAGTAATTAATCCCGTAACAAAACTATTCGTTGCCCCAGAAAACAGTAACCAAGATCTTCGAGCTCCATTTCTGGAAACTGAACTTTTTATGATGGTGAACCCACGTATTTAACGTAATAATAATAATAATAATAATAATAATAATAATAATAATAATAATAATAATAATAATAATAATGAGGGAAACGGGGAGGTGTGGTGGCCGAGATGGTTCCGTCTCGGCTTGCTGAGTGAAAGGTCCCAGATTCGACCCCCGCCTGGGAGTTCCCTTTCACCTGCGTCAGGAGGGTCTCTGACCTGCACCAAGGAGGTGTCTGGCAACCTAACCTCCTGGGGAACAGTAGCCTACATGACCCCATTTCAGACAATGCACTTGCACCCATGTTCCCTCCCCAAAAATCCCTATCCTTACCCAATGTCCTTCTGTCCCTGCACCAGAGTAAAGATAAATCAGAAAATTGATTAAAAAAATGGTGGTGTACCACCCCCCTATAGAACCTGAAAGGGTCATCACGGGGTACAAAAAAAGATAATGAGGGAACCCTGAACACGGAGAGAACCAGTCAAAATTATTCTCTCCACAAAAGAAATCGTTATTCTGTCTGACCCGGAGATGGAACTCGGGACCTCAGAGGTGGAATGCTCTGTATACTGTGTAGCACTGACTACCACGTATGCCCTCGATGTCCTTGGAATACCTGGTCACTGCGAATCGCGCGATGTTAGTTATCTCTACAAAATGCTGCGTAGGCCTACTCCTTCAGTTCTGATTTACTTTTGAATCCGAGGGCTGTTACATGGATCATTTTGAACTAAGTGGGGTTCCAAGGATAGCTCAATTTTATGACGTCACCAGATTTGTTTTTCTTTAGAGGAGACGTCGCCAACTACGTATAAAACCCCTCTTATGTCATCTAGCAATGTTGCATGGTTCTGTTTGTATTAGCTTAATTTCTTGTAATAATACAGTGTTGATTGAAACCCCGTGGAGGGGGAAGGTTGTTTGGAGGAGGAATCGACTGCTAGCACCTGGCTAGCAGCTTTGAGGTAACTGCTGGAAACAGGTCTAAATGGAATGGCAACATTTAGGAAGACTAATAGAGTAATAGTGTGCCCCATTCTTGATCATGCGCTCAGGAGATGGAATCCATGTCTCCATATATGTTGTAATATTAAGAACGGCATATGACTTAATGCAGAGCAGTTTGTAAAATATGACTAAGTTGTAAGACAAGAGTTTCATGAATCCTTGCAATATACGTAGTATCACGTGTATCAGTCACAACGCACAACATCGCAAAATTTTAATTTCTTCAAGTTCCACATGTGTTGGATTCTTGACGCCTTTGAAGCAAGTGGTCAATCTAATGGAGAAAGCTCGAGAAAAGATCGCCCTTTACGGGTTGAGGCATTCTAATGCATATGAAGACTTGAAAATAAATTCAGAGCTGTGAGCAAGGAAGTTAATATATGCGGATGGTAGATTGGATGATATGGTA
Source organism: Catajapyx aquilonaris (assembly GCA_000934665.2). NCBI lineage: Eukaryota > Metazoa > Arthropoda > Diplura > Dicellurata > Japygidae > Catajapyx > Catajapyx aquilonaris. The sequence goes on from JYFJ02002927.1 coordinate 45,945, forward strand.
TTGAGAGGTTGAGTAGGTATTTTAACGTGTCTATATACCATTGACCACAACTATTCATTTAGAATGTTCCATCCCCATGAATCATTGAATCTGTAATTCCAACAAGGTTCCCATCTTGGTGGGCACACTTAGCGAAGGACTCATCATTGGAAAGCGTATATCTCTAGTATTTTTTAAAATTGCAGGTGACATAACGTTTCTTATTCCACTTGCATTTTCCTATTACAACTAGTCACATCATTCACATGATTAGTATTCAGCCCGAAATCAGCAAGTACAGTAGCAAACATTGGCTAGTGATATCGACCTATAGGATTAACGTAAAACACATTATCCTCAACATGGTTGCCCGAGGTTTGTGTAAAGTTGACGAGGTCACCTCTAGTTGCTGAAAAGTAATATGCGTCTTCGATTCAGAGCTGTCTTTAAGTTATTTTTGCAAATATTTTTCCAGTATTTTTCCTTTTCTGTCTATAATATCTGCAGTTAAGAGTTCAAAAGTAGTTGCTTAGAATAAGCGGTTTATGAAAATAATACCTCATGAACATCTTCCAAAAAAGTAGATAATTGGTTGACGAAAACTATTAAGGTGAATCCCAAGTGAATCCCGGGGGAATCCAATGAATCCTGGGCAAAATGGTGAATCCCGGGTGATCCCGAGTGAATCTCTAGGGAATCCGGGTGAATCTGGGAAAACTGGCGAATCCCGGGTGAATCTTGTGAATCCCGGGTGAATCTGGCAGTATTAGTGAATCTCGTACGTTTTTTTCCGATTGTCCAACCCTTGGCTGTGAGAGTCGCAATTTGGTCAAAAATGAATTAGGCACTGATTAATACAGTCCTAAACTGGTAGCCAAATCAGTTTTCAGATCGAGAAATTGCAACCACTGTCTACTCTAAGAAAATGTTTGAAAACAATTCATTCCGTGAGGGATGATGCATCTTCCTACTTCAAACCCTCATATCTCGAAATCAGCACATTAGGTCTTAGGTGTCAGATTGTCCTGCATCTCAAGTCTTCAGATGTGATTAACATTATAAAACATTAAGGGAATGGCGAATGGGTTATTAAAGGTCCGTATGATGTACAGGGAAGGGTGGAAAAATAAACTGACAAGGGAAGGTCACAGGGTGATAATGACGGATCTTGATGAAATTTAACCCTTTGATGGCGGAGTTTTTGAGGGATTGCATTACCCCAGGGCCTGAGTTTTTTTCCCCCTTTTTCGGAAATTTGATGACCTCACCGATTTTCTTCAAATTCGGTCCATTGGTAGCCCACACCAAGGGATGAAAAACACACCAAGGGATGAAAAATGCACCTGTAGTTACTTAATCAAAATGACCTCGTGACCCAATTTTGAGGGGGGCAGAGGTCAAATCATAAAATTTCGACCTCACCGATAGGTAGGGCTGTGCGATATCCGAAATTGCATATCGACTTTCGATACTCAAAAAATATCGCATCGAAGTCGATATATCTTAAATCGAAAAACCGACATCGCAAAATATCGCAAACCGACATCGAATCGACATCGCAAAATATCGCGCATCGCAAAATATCGCAAACCGACATCGCGATATTTTGCGATGTCGGTTTGCGATATTTTGCGATATTTTCGATGTCGGTTCGATGTCGGTTTGCGATATTTTTCGATGTCGGTTTTTCGATTTTCGATATATCGACTTCGATTCGATATTTTTTGAGTATCGAAAGTCGATATGCAATTTCGGATATCGCACAGCCCTACTCACCGATTTTCTTGAAATTCGGTGCATTGACATATGTCCCCCTCCAATATGGGTCACAGGGTCATGTCGAGCAGGGAACTATAGGTGGGTTTGTCATCCCTTGGTGTGGGCTACCAATGGACCGAATTTCAAGAAAATCGGTGAGGTCGAAATTTTATGATTTGACCTCTGCCCCCTTCAAAATTGGGTCACAGGGTCATTTTGATCAGGTGACTATAGGTGCGTTTTTCATCCCTTGGGGTGGGCTACCAATGCACCGAATTTCAAGAAAATCGGTGAGGTTGAAATTTTTTGAGTTGAAAAATGACCCAAGTTGGCAGGGCAAATCTCAGGACATCATATGATGTCCGTAGGCCCTCCAGCAATGTAAGCTCGGACATCGCCATCAAAGGGTTAACATGCTAATACAGGACAATATATGATACGCAAACATGAAATATTTCGTGCGGAGGCCCATATTTGCAAAAGTTATCACGTCTTAAAGTTCCAAAAAAAACCATTTTCATTGAGTTCATAATGGGATTACATTAGCGACCACATTTAAGAGGGCCGGGTACCTGGCGTTCGCGCCACTTTTCAGGCAAAGCGAGGAGAAAAACGGGTGCGGATTCATCGTCTTCGTTCGACATATCCTCGCTCCTATGGGAGGTACGGACATGCGGTTTTTTGTGTTGCACGGAGGGATGACCGGGGCTGCCTCCGGTCTTGGTCCGGTCCGGATCGGCCCACAAACACCGCATCTGGGATGGGAAACGCATTTGCCACAGGGGCGTCGAGTCGGAGGACGAAATTCAAAAAATGAGCTTGTAGGTCCACAGGCCCACTGTCTATGTCTCTGCTGACGATTTTTGGGTGCGCCGGAACTGTTTTTGTGGACGTGAGGCTGCACGAAACGAGACCCTAAGGACACAGACACAGAGGACAGAACGAGAGAAGAACAGAGCGGCAACACGGCGCCCGTTGCCCCCCCACTCCCACCCCGTCCCACCCACACCCCCGT
>JYFJ02002928.1:0-48695 GCA_000934665.2 Catajapyx aquilonaris
CCCCACCACCACCACATTCTGTTTTGAGCTCGTTACGACTAATGATTGGCAGCCTGCTTCATAAATGACTCTCGCAGCCGCGTCTGTTGTGCTAATAACGACATACAGATATGGCCCGTTATATTAATATACTGGAGTGGAGGATCATTAACCCTGTGACCTGGCAACACCGTAATTCGCGTTTCCATTGTGCGTTTTGCTGCGAGAAAACCCATCCTGGGGGACATTGTGGGCGGCAAAAGTACATCAGCCCTGTATTTGTAGGTCGGTCCTGTTCAAACAACTATCCCACTCTGAGTCTACTAAGTAATGTAGTTTTTGCGCTAGTCATTGGACGAACCCGGCAATGGGTGTTTGAACTTCTTCCTCAATGTTTTGGGTTGGTGTTTAATTTTGCTATTTTGGTGTTCTCACGATACGTCATCAGTTGCTGGAATGGTGGACTTTGCAATGGGCTTATCTCTGGGAGATGAAGCAAATTCATGTGACACGCTATAATGAATTTCGCGTTTATAGACCATGAAGTCGTGTGCATCTACACTTATGGGAATACGATTTGGGTATGCTGATGTCACAAAAGGGTGACTGCCAAGTCTATTTACGTATATTCTTTTTTAAACTGGTAAGTTATATAGGCAGAACAATAGTTTCAGAAGACGTGTATGTGGGATGCGGAAAAACTGAAAATCAACTTACTTATTTCATGATTGTGATGTGGTTTCTCAATGAACTATCACCCAGAAATAGGCAGAAAAATAATAATAGAAACACAACATCTAAGTGCTGTAACAAATATTTTCTGTATCAAGCACCAAATAATTTGATTAATTTAGGTTCTGATAGGCTATAAAAAGGGACCGTACCATCCTTGCACCGGACTGTGACAACTGCCATTTAATAGTGTGAAATTTCCACTGTGCCAAGCAGTCATTATGATATCTCTGAATAAAGAGAGTAGTCAGTGGTGAACAGGCGAAGCACCCACAAATTATAAGTGATGGGAGTACTCACACACTGGTCCAGGAAAAAAAAAACAAGCTGAGCACTCACAAAATGGGAGGGGTGGAAAAGTTAGAGGCAACACTGCTTTGTGGCTGTGGATACGTGGGTTATATGACTGTACACAACAAACTCCAACATAGCTGGAATGAGAAAAGAATACCCATTCCAGATGCTCCTAGCTCCGTTCTGACACTATATTTACAACCTACAAGAAACACTATTGGACAATATAGTACAGCATAAGTTATGTAAAAGTAGATAACATCAACAAAATAATGGGTTGAATTTTCGTCCCACTGCTATAGGTGAAGACCTCGAGGGGAGAACGATCAAGGTCCACATTTTGTCAAAAAAGATAGTTTCACTAGTGTAGAATATGATGGTTTGGTCGTGGTTGTGGAGCAATGATCATAGGTCACTATGAAAGGCCCCGAAAGTGGGATTTACAATAGAATCTTATGGGCCATCGAAATTTGAAATTAGAATATCTCCGTTTCACCTGAGGTGAACCTTGATCGTTCTTCCCCCGAGGTCTTCAGTTACTGCTCACTTAGTCGTAACCATCCTGAACACTGGTACTGCTACGTTACAGCAGTGGGACGAAAATATATTCCACCCACTGATGTTAGCGAGATGCTGGGGAGAAGTCAGTGGGGGTGACCAGACCGAAGATGATTACTAGGCAACTCACAGAGATTTGGAGCATCATCCGCATCCAATACCGCCCTTATTCGGAGTAGACGGTGTTCCATAAAGTGACGACATTGTTATCATTAATTACCTGATCACTGCCACTGGTTTTACTTGCCAAAGAAAATCCTGAACATGCCATACCGCGTAACTAACACAATTTGAAAGGGTGCTGGGTTTTCTACACAGCCTGTTTGTATTTATACAGCAAGCAAACTGCTCTATCCCAGGCCTGTGATTGCAGTGCCTTTTTAATGTCATAAAATAACCATACCGTGCTCAAAATCACGGTTAAACACGCGTGCTGCTGACTTGTGCACTTAACACGATTGTACAAAAAATATCGGCTGTGTGAATAACGAAATAATCCTTTGGCATAAAAACCTGATTAACGTTATTTGGTTGTGCGCGTATAATGTGACGTAGGGTTTTTTCATGCGGCAAAAATACACGAGAGAGCAGCGGAAAATCTATTTTTGAAAAGTTCTTTGTTGCGAATATTCTGTGAAATTGGACAGGTGTAATTTTTGCACGGCACTAAATAATCTGGCATCAAGATATTGTGCACTGTAGGCCTACATAACACAGCATTACGGACAAAAATAGAGAATTAGAGCTACGAAACAAAGCAAATTATTCTTGATAAAAAATTACGTATCGAATGCGGATCTATTCTAAACACGCCTATCAACAACAAAAGTTGCGACAAAAGACAACCAACAGCAATGCCAATATGGAGGAGGAAGGCGTGGCCAGTTCAGTGCTGTAATTTTTACTTGTTCGGAAATCTGACTATAGGCATGTACTCTACAGTACATAACTTACATGTGTACAGTAATTGCAAAAAAAGGGAGCTAAAAACGCCCTTCCTGTATGCAGTTGGGCAATTTATCCCTGACGCTGTGCCGCCCAGCCACTCTCAACTTTTAAACAACACTCGAGGACACAAATTGAGGTAATTACTTCATCAGCCAAGAGCTCCTCCAGGTGATGACACTCTGGAAATGGACACGCGTCACTCAAACCCATTGTTGCCTCGAACTGTATCGCAGCAGCCGGTTTGGTTCCCAGGTGCTGCTAGAGGTGGAGGACACTATCCCAAATTGGTGGGTCCGCCCCTATTGGAAGAGCAAGTCACGTACCTCCTGGGCGAAAGGGGAACATGGGGCTTGGGCCTCGTTCCTCAATTTCTTCGTCAACTTCCCATTAAGGTGAACAGATTGGAAACTCGTCTCTAGCACAAGGCAGCGCAGCGGAGGCTGCGGACTCTGTTTCTTTTTGCGGAGAAACCTCTTTTCGCTGGCACTTGGACTGATGGCAAGCTTAACTCTCTCTGGGACGGAAGAACGGAGACTGCGCTCATTAGGCACTGCTTCACGGCACTCTTTTGTGACCAAGATGGAAATTGGATTTGCAATCTGACAAAGGTACTTTGTCGCTTAGGCTCACATCCTATATTCAACCATTCCGTGTCTATTTATTTCTAAATTATTTCTGCACAATGTAGACTACTAATGTAATAATTTTATTGCCATATTTGATAAAGGATCGCATTTTTATTTTAATATTACTTAAATATATTTTTTTATATTGAATTAACAAACTGATATGTTAATATATTAAACGACATTGTTAGTATCCAAATATAGCGATTTGTGCCGCAAAAAGCCATTCCAATTTACGGTATAATTATTATGAAGAAGGCACAGTTTGTTTGTTTGTTTGTCCCATTTCAATACCGGACCCGCTCCAGACCATTTCCAGGATTATACAGTGGCAATGGATTTCCCTGATTGCAATGATTACAATGAATGATTGTTGATTTGTTGTTTCCATAGTAACGTCAACACAAGACCATGGCAACAATAACATTCAGCAATATCAATGCAATGGTGCCACGGTAACAGGCCGTGCGAAGAACGGGCTTCCTGTGTTAGTGCAGCATATCAGATCAGTTGGGCAGTTCATCACCCACGTATATTATAATAATAATAATAATAATAATAATAATAATAATAATAATAATAATAGTAATAATAATAATAATAATAATAATAATATACAGTATAATTATGTGCTAATTATAACAATATATTATTGCAATATCTATTCTGATAATATTAATATTATTATTATTACCCCTGGCCCTTGAATTTTGTACAGTATACGGAACCCTTACATAGGTCCGCAATATTATCATAAGGTTCTGGCCTTGATCGACTCGGCGTTGGGATATTGTGTTACTGCGAATTAATGATGTATAAGTAATTGCTCCACAAGTGAATGAGACCATGTGATTGTAGTTTCCTACGGGTTTCTTCTTTTTAACATGGTTGCTTGGGCAAACAATCCATAGATTCTTTGCCTCTCTCTGCTATGACACTACATACACGGAAAAGGGAAAGTTATACGGCGGGTTCCAATTGATGGCCCTTGTAATATCGGCAATTTTTTTCACCCTAAGCTGCTAAGTCACATTGGAAAAATTATTTGAGGTTATTTAATACTAGCAGGAAGCCCGTTCTTCGGACGGCCTGTTACCATGCCACCATTGATATTGTTGAATGCCATTGTTGCCAAGGTAACTTAATATGTTATGACAGACGTTACTATGGAAATAGCGAATCAACAACAATCAATAATTGCAATCATCGCAATCAGGGAGATTCGTTGCCATGGTATAACCCCGGAATTGATCAGGAACGGTTCGGTATTGAAATAAAACAAACAAACAAACTGTGTCTTTTATATAATACAGATTATTTTGAGTTGTTTTAATAATCGCCAGTCTTTCCTACGCACTGCCCACTGTTATAATCAGCAAACCAGCAAATCAAGGTGCATTTTATGTTATGAGCACACCATCATTCAGTTTGAACGTACAGTAATTACGAGGTGAACTAAGCACACATGCTAGGTGAAAAGTGCTGCAACATAATGACATTATCCATGAACAATGTATTATGTTTACATAGCGATGATTAACGACCATATGCAGGGGAACCGCAATTTGGAAAATAATATTATTATACCTTTTAAATCTCGGAGATTGCCCCAGTATTTCAATATTAATCTGACATTTTACCGGTACCGTGTTTCCATAAAGGGGTGGCGAATTTTTCAAAATAAACACACCGCCGTGCATGACAAAACGTAGTGATCTGAATAATTCTGACAGTCTTCTAAGTTAATCTCTGTCATTTGAAGTCGACTGATGATATTATTTAGTGGAAAAGCAAGATTCATTCCCCAATCAGGAGTGTGTTTGCGTTTTATTTCCCCACTCTCTCCCTAACACCTGTTGATGTGCCAAAAGCTTCTTTGGCGGGCAATTCCAACCGAATGATCTCCGCTAATGGCGGTTAATGTACTGCGCATTGAACGCCAAGTACTGTGGCTGGATACACCAGGACTTTAATCGACGACAAGATGTCAACTCCCAGGCGATTAGGGCTCTAACCAGAGCTATCTACTCACGATCTCTTCAATTATTCACCAAATTTATTGTCTGAAGGTTACTGCACGCAACATTTCACAACACATCCAATGAATTATTGTAAAACATGACTGTACATCACGATGGTTATCTCGAGCACGAATTTTAAAAGGCACTTTGGAGATAAAGCATTTCCAAGGGGGTAACCACTCCCCAAGAGAGTGTGCACCAGTTCCTGGAACCGTGTGGAACTTCTCAGGCCGGTTCCACGGAGTGGTTACCCTCTCGAGTATATTTCACTTTACCGCTATGGGAATTAATTCTGTTCAGTGCATTTGCATAACTTCGGAAATGCACTTGAAGACTTGGAACGTAGAAAGATCAGAATCACAATGGAATGAGTTAGCGGTAATAAAAGTTTGAAGGTTGAAGGATATGTGACGGGGTTTCTGTTTATACTCTAGGTCTCTAGGGGAATGCAATAATTTATTATATTGCGCTAGCTGAAAGTACAGGTACAGTACATGTCAAAGTCTATAAAAACAGAGTGCTTAACTCATCAGTTTCGATTAAATATGCCTTTGATCATTATGGCCTTATCTTGGTTGATCAGCTGCATTTACGAAGGTCGGATCAGAAGTCATGGCACGTATCCATTAATGCGAACATCTGACCTTTTACAAAGATGAATTGCATATCGATTTGTAGCTTTGCCCATATTCCTATGATCTATTAAAAGATGATTCGAAAGGAGTCAGATAACAGAAAAATGAACGACATCTCTCTTCCCATCCCCTACAGGCTCTACAGCCAAGGAATAAAAATACAATTAGCTATTGACAACATTTTCGGAATCAATAGCAATGCGAACCACGAAAATATCGACAAGAACTGGCTCTCAAACATTGATCTTACCTTCATAGAGGCACTCAACCTACTGATCAAGATTGTAACATGACCTTGCTCAATAGATGGGAAGCCTTTGAATGCCACCCGCTTTGTGAGGATAGCTGATATCAGCCAGATATTGTACAGTATACTGATGCTTGTTGTAGTTCAGAGGTGCTGTTTGAAGTGATTTACAGGGTGGGGCAAACGTCATCGGTGGATTAAAACGACGCAGCATGGCGTAAGTAACGAACGATTATATTTAAAAAATTACACTACACAGAGAAAGATATGACATTTATGGATCAAGGTCCAAAAAAGTCACTTCTTGAAAACAACACCGGATAGATGTCCACCTTTGCGGGCAACACATATTCCTCCAAACGCCGCGGGACGAAACCCTTCATAACGCGCTCCAGCATGTCCAGAGGAATGTTTCTCACGGCGTGTCTTATCTGATCCTTAAGATCAGCCAATGACTGAGGACGTGTGGCGAACACCGAACAAATTAAAAGTCAAGTGTTTCCTGGGAGGGTCATTTCGAGATTTGGGGACATTCCTTGGCCGTCGTGGTCACCGGATTTGACCACCCTTCTTCTTGTGGGGGTAACTGAAGAGTTTGGTGTTCGCCACACGTCCTGAGTCATTGGCTGATCTTAAGGATCAGATAAGACACGCCGTGAGAAACATTCCTCTGGACATGCTGGAGCGCGTTATGAAGGGTTTCGTCCCACGGCGTTTGGAGGAATATGTGTTGCCCGCAAAGGTGGACATCTATCCGGTGTTGTTTTCAAGAAGTGACCTTTTTGGACCTTGATCCATAAATGGCATATCTTTCTCTGTGTAGTGTAATTTTTTTAAATATAATCGTTCGTTACTTACGCCATGCTGCGTCGTTTTAATCCGCCGATGACTTTTGCCCCACCCTGTATATGCACTGGCTTTCGATTTTACAAGAGAGGTAAATGAGTGAGATAGGGTATATACTGCTGGTGTTAGGGCACCAATAATGAGGTGAGGTCAACGATCAAGAGCATCTTTAAGCCGTTTTCTCATGCTTCCTATTGTTTAGGGTGATGTCAGGCGGGTCCATGTTGTTCCATTTGTCTACTGATATCCTTTCCTACGTTCACATCATTTTTTATAATTACATATAATTCATACCCCGTTATCAGCCTGCTCTTTAGGGGGGAAGTTTTTGTTTTGCCTGGAACTCTTTGCTTTCATTTTACTGCGCTTTTTGGGATAGGATAGGGACGGAAGGAAGCGGCTGTGGCCTATTAATTACGGAAATAACTCCGGAATTTTCCTGGAAGGACCGTGGGAAACCACAGAAAACCACGGTCAGAGTTGCCGGCCCCGGGATTTGATCCCAGGACCTCCCGATTAGCAGTCGGACATCGTATCCCCTACTCCAAACTGCTTCGGTTTTACTTGTATAATTACATATAGAATTTGGCGAGGAATTTGGACTGACTTGTGAGTTACGAAATGGCATACCGTTCATCACCACAAAGGATCAAGTGTTCAAATATTACAAACTATACAGTACGTCCCAGAACTTCTGGTCTATTAGGTCTCGTAAATATTACTTCTCTCCTACGCAATGAACAACAAATTGGTACTGTTGCACTGTAGTAAAATATAATAACTTAAATATTGAATCTGGCACTTGTGATGATATATGCTACTATTCTTTATTTGATACGTAAATATGATATTCACACTTCATCTCTGGGAGATTTGTCACTACTTGCCAAAATTGAATATACAATATAAGTTACTTATTCATAGGTAAGTGTAATATCAAGTGTAATATGGTGCGAGGGAACCCACCATTCAGATTTCGGAATCTCCATCCACGCATGGCCTTTTTCAATGAATAATGATAAGATACATTTTTGCTGCTGGTAATTCGGTTAGATTTGTTGATTCCATCACCCAACTCCCCAACTCCCACCTACAGACCAGCAATATTGAATTTGGGCGTTGATGACGTAGCCAGACTTTTGATTACTAATTTCATAGTTGTCACTGAAATGAGAGTCCACAATCTGCGAATCTGTCGTCACACAGTATAATATGCAGAAACTGGAAATATGCCAGCTTCAGCTGAAGAATTCGGCTGGTGAAATATTTACTTGAAGAAATTCAAACCGCAAGCTTTGTCATCTTGCGAGAGCCCGACAAAAAGGTTCTGAAAACAAGACACAAGAAGGACTCCTCAGGTGACTACTGATTAAGCTTTTCAGAAAACTTATTCATTATCCCAAATATCAAGATTTAAGTAACGAACTTGCTGAAAAATATTGGTTACTCAGTGAAGCAACATCATGACCCCATTTCATAAGTCTACATACACCCTGTACAACTGCACATCCCGACACCACGTAGATGGCGTTGGTTATCTCCAGAAGTCGATATCCATTGCTATAATTTGTGAGCTGGAGTGAAACTCCCTCTTGGCATGGTTTGGGTCCTAATTTTCTTGGTCCAGGCGGCAGACGTAAATTACGAGCCGGAAACGCTTATCGCGGCCTCCCTAATAACGCTCTAACTGCCCGGAAAAGACCGATAGCGCTTCCTTGTGGAGTCCAAGGAACTGAACCAACCAGTGGGGGAGTACTCGCTGGCTGGGAAGAGGTGCATTTCGGACCACTAACAGATTGAGAAATCGCGCCATGTAACCTTATCCGAAGCCAATTCATTCTCCTGACTGGACACCTCAACCTTGTTCTATGTTTCTCGGGGTGTAAACGTAGACTCGGATTAGTTTAGACTGGACCAAATTGCTTTAAGCACGTGGATCCCCTTGGAAGTTGCTGCGTGTATATGTAGAGCATGGTCATAAGTAACTGGTCAAAAACATAATTGGAAGATCTGTTGAAGTATTTCCATCTATAGGCATCTAGCCTTCCAGACTCATCATTTTAACACATTATTGTTGTTATAAGAAATCTATATCTCGATTAAACCATATTTACGCAACAACCATGTGAAAATGCCAATATAAGTACGTATATACGCAGTATAGTAAATGTTTTTGGAGCACCTGTCATTTTACTGTAGATATCTCTAATGATACAGTCTACAAAACAACAATATACAGGGTGGCCACAAATGATGGGGCCAAAGTGAAAAATTCTAGAAAATGCAACATACAAGGTCAGGTCCCAGGTACCCAGGTCCCAGGTCCCAGGTCCCAGGTACCAGGTCCCAGGTCAGGTACAAGGTACAAGGTCTCGTACATATCTCATAGCAAAGAGGAAGGTTGAAAGTTCTTTTTTGACATATCTCACCACATGAAATGATTAGTGCCGTGCCATCTAGGAGTTAAAAATAGTGTCGGCGGAGGAAAAGGCTTGGTGCGTGCTGCAGAGGTTAATGCCACAGCTGCAAGAAGATGCCCTGGATTTCATCTTCCAACAAGATGGACCATCTCCGCATTTCCATCTCCACGTCCGCGATTACCTGAATCGGCTACTGCCTCAAATGTGGATCGGGGTGTTCCACTGACAGCGATGCAGTGTTCCGGGCTTGGCCACCCCGTTCACCGGATTTGGCGCCGTGTGATTTTTTTGTGGGGTACATTAAGGATGCAGTGTTTGTGCCACCCCTCGTCCCGTGATCTTCGGCCGAACTGAAGCACCGCAGCACTTCTGTCGTGGCTTCCATAACGCCCGACATGCTACAACCCACCGATTTCCGGTTAAACGCCTGCCGTGTCACACGCGGTGCTCATATCGAGAGTTTGTATGTATGAAAAAAACTTTCAACCTTCCTCTTTGCTATGAGATATGGACGGGAGTTGTACCTTGTATGGTGCATTTTCTAGATTTTTTTTTTTACTTTGGCCTTATCATTTGTGGACACCCTGTACAATGAGCTATATTTAATCTCCACTTTGTAGTGGTGGAGAGTAGCGTGATTCACCATATCTCCGATAGTGGCCATGGTGGTTTTATACACATTTCCACAAAAACTGAGTTTATATTACGTTCCGACAAATAATAAAAAAGTTTGATCGATCCACAGTGCCTGTCAACAGGATATTCGCATATCCGCTGTCTTAGAGCAGTAGTTCCTTGACCCCGGTCTTTCTCAGCATATTCAATTTTAGAACTTGTGCAATGTATTAATTTTAACTCTTGCACGAGTAGTAGCATTCTGGAGCTTGTACTGTACAAAATATGACAAGTGAGACATCACATTTCCCACAATTTGAGGCCATATCTCTGATGCGCCAGCATATTAGTACTTGAAAATCCATTAGTGCGTACTTTTCTCTTCGAGTTAAGCCCCGGGGATACAAAATTCAATTGAAATGTTGACATAAGAATCCCTTTCTTATTGACTTACTCCATGGAAGAAAAGAGAGAAAAAAGGGAGGAGCCAAAAAGTATTTCCTAGTCCCTTTACCTGATCTTGGTTTCCCGAAACGTGCAGAAGTGAATTTTGCAGGCTTTTCATCCTACTCTGGGTGTATTAGCGAGTTCCGAGAGAGAAAAGGGAAAGGACACTTTGAGCACAGATCCACTTCTCTTGTGCCTTGGGCTTTTCCCTCTCTCCCACCCTGCACACACACACACACACCCACACCCACACATATATACACCCACCCACAGAGAGAGAGAGAGAGAGAGAGAGAGAGAGAGAGAGAGAGAGAGAGAGAGAGAGAGAGAGAGAGCACGAGACGAGTTTCGCTTTGTGTCCAAAAGGGACAAAAGAGGATGTGCGTCGACAAATCCAAGGAACGGGAATCCTTCTCTTCCGGAGAGAGGGAGAGGAAGAGAGACATGGGAAGGAACTGAAAATGGGGCTAGGAAAGGAGGGACCCAAGGAACACAAAAATCGAATTTGATTTCATTTGTGACAGTATTAGTCCTTGAGTAGCATAGGAGATATTGGGCCTTGAACGTGTCCCCAGCCTATGTGACAATGGTGGCAAATCAGTTATTATTCTTGGCTCCTTCCAGTTTTAGGTGATTCAGTACATTGCACAGTCATGAGTAAAGTACCTAGACACTGTTGGCTACATACAGTTACTTGCAGAATTCCTTGGCTTTCCCGAATCAGATATTTTCAATATGAGAAATGTCAAAGCTACAGTATTGGGTGTAGAGATGATATTTTGGTGTAAAGAATGGCAATTACATTACAGGCCAATATTTATTGATTTATCTAATTTGTCACTAGAAATATCAGGCATAATATCAATGTGACGTTATGGGATACGTAAAACAGCAAATATTTCCCCTTTATCTCCCTCAGTGTTTGGAGCAGGAAAAATATGGTAAGCATGTCTGTCATTGGTAATGGTTTGGACAAGGGGGTAATCACTTCGGTACTCAATTATCCTCCTAACGTCCATTGCGTGATAGATAGTAAATTCAGAACAATTTGTTGGTCCTTGTTATTCATTGCTGGTAACAAGATTCGAAACAATTTATTAATGACAAGGATCAGCCAATTTTTAATATGCTTTTACTATCCCTAACGCAAATCACTATAAATAGGGAGATAAGCAGATAATAAATTATCATTTAATTATAATTTGCTTACACCATTCAGTTCTTCTCATCCTTGTTTTTCTGGCTCTTCCCAATATTATTGGGTTTTATGTGATTCCAGTAATTTATATTTTGAGGAACTCTAAAAACTTATTATTGTCATTTGTTCTACCAGCGATAGTCATGATCACACACTTTCTTTGACTTGAGCATGCTTCAGTCATATTTGGGGAATACCTGGAAAACCACGCCTGGCATATAGTCACCCGACCCAGCTGAGTGATTTTGTTTCAGCATATTTGATGTGCTTTTAATTATAATAATGACAAGTATTAAGACAAACAAGATCTTATTCGCATCTGTGGGCTCGTGAATTGTATCTAAATATGCTAGGAGACATTGCTAAACATGTGTTATATAATTTTTCAATGTAAGCTTACACAAAAGGTGGACAAAGGCCACCTTGTGTTACAGAACACAACTGCTCCATGGGTGCAATTTTGTCGAAAAAATTACGCTTTTACAATGCCACTCTGGCCACCACATGCTCATATTTTACTTGCTGACATTATGCGATGATAATTATTCGTGCTTCTGAGCCAGTGCAATTTAGTGTTAGCACATACACCATATTATTTGCCACGTTTAAATTAGTGGGGACAATTCAGTAATTAGGTTTTTGAAAGCGATTTTCACGCTAGGCCTATACATTTCATACCTATGCTATGGGGTAGATTACCAGCAACTAAAAGCTCACATGTCCTCACGCTCTTTTGATGGTCTATAGCTATAATTCGGCCTAACTGCCGAACAATGGCACGCGCCTGTGATGCTCTGCTTCGTTTTAATCCAAAGGTTGGTTTTTTCCAAAAAAAAGAGAAAAAATTCGAAAAAAGTATTCCAACCCACGATCCGTGAAGGGATCAAAGCCGTCCACAGATATTAAAAACCCGACGCGGCCTGTTATTACGCGGCGTAGCTCGAGATCAAAGATCAGTAAGATTACATTTGCGCAATGGAAACTACTCTTTATTTAGATTGGACTGAAACCGACATCCGGAGTGAAAATTTGGTCGAACATACAGTACCATCAGGGGATATCAATAAGAGCTTTTTATTTTTAAACAAATTGAATGAAAGTGCTATACAGCTGTGATACATGGAAGGAAGTAGCCAATGCAGATATGCGGTACCTATACTGTATACAGTATTATCAACAGCGCTTACACAGTAGATTTGCATTAGAGACTAGATACATACTAGTGACGTAATAGAGGGACACTATGGCCAATCCACAGTCAGGCCGGATGTCATGTTATTGAGCATCTTCACTTGGTATCTACGGAATTTCTGTTTCACAGAAGTGGAGGCAAATCTTATATGTAACCTAATCTTTCATTCAGTATTGAATAATGAAGATAAAAGCATTGCCAAGCTTTCAAATGAAAGCATCCGGAAGTGCACTGTATATGGATATGGTCCAGATCGGATAGGTTTTGCAAAACCCCTCGTGAAATGTCATGAACCTGCTCATAATATTCCACCCTTGCACAGCCGGGAGGTCCCAATACTCCATCCGCTTCTCCTTCTATTCAGTCCGACCTTTCACTCAGTGACCACCGCCGAGTCTTCTGATAAATCAATCAATCAATCAATCAATCATTTCGCTGGATATTAAATTTATTTTCTTAATAAATCCATCCAGCATCCATCCGGGTAGTGCTTGGACCCCTTGGGGTATTGCACGGACCTTTATTTATTAACTTGTACTATCAGTCCAACAAGAATTATTGTCGCAGCGGCAGCGCACGAACTACAATCTACGAGCACAGGGACACGAGAGACTGTAGTTCGTGCGGTGCCGCTGCGACAATTCTTGTTGGACACCAGGTACAACGTACACAATTGGAACCTTTGACGAAGCGCCCGGGCCCACGGGCAGGATGACAGGAGGGGATGTGCAAAGTGCAGTGCAATGTCGTGGGTGAGGTCATTTTGTGAACTCCCCCGGGTGGTTAGTCTAAGGGGTCCCACCCGAGACGAAGACAGAGATGGCCCAAACTCTGCACGAGATGAAGGGGGTGTCCCCGGGCTGGGATCGAACCCGGGACCTTAACATCTGTTGGCGCATACGTTACCGCAGCACCACTCCAGGAGCTTTATTCTCTTAATAAGCTTCACACATGGCTCATTTTAGAGCACCTTTCGCCATTAATTAACTTCTTGTAATTTTAATGACGTCATTACACCTTGGTTATCACATATGACACCATACAAATTTCATTACAACTTGTGACGCACATGGACTGTGTCCTAATGATAATCCTACAAAGTATCATAGAAGCCACCTACACAGAGCTCTTTCCATATTCTCATTCGTTTTCTCGAGATTCTTCCGTTTCCCATGCACACTCCTCAAATCCCCAACATAACGGTTATGGCCTATTCCTCTATCCAATTCTTTCTGGTCTTCGGTTAGTTCATTCGGATAGTCCAAGACACCAACCAACCAACCAAAGGACAACAAGGCACAAGATTAGTGAAGCATACATGGATTGACTTATCTTGTCCATCTTGAGCAGTACTCTTTGGTTGGGATTCAGGACTGGTAATGACCCGCACGTGTGGATGGGTCATAGTCCTAAAGGCTGCGTGGTAGGTTCTGTATGGCGGGAAGCGCAACTTCCTCTAGCTCTGGGCGCGGCAAATGGAGCTCGGAAAAGGAGAGACCGCCAAGCGAAAGACCATCGTCGGCCGACAGGAAGGGCGTCAATCGATAACCCAGAGAGAGAGAGAGAGAGAGAGAGAGAGAGAGAGAGAGAGAGAGAGAGAGAGAAGGCAGGGGCCGGAGACGAGCCTGAATCTCGGTTTCCATGAAGCTGGCGCCATCCGCAAAATGGCTAATGGACTCTCCAGGGTATGTGCGAAACATCCCCCCGCCCTACCATCCTCCGTCCTTCACTACCTGGTAACCATGTCCAGACTGCTTGCTTCTGGACCAAAGTGCAAGTCTAGTGTCGCGGGAATGGACCACGACATACAAGTAGATATACTGTATTTTTAAAGGGAAGTCAGGTGTCGCCAGATCCATGATCCATGATGAACATTACCAAAGAATTTTCAGTTTTCGGCATCTCTTTCTCTCACCCGGCGCACAATAAGAGCTTTCGGACCGGACTTGGCCGGGAGTTTTCGGGAACTTTCCTTTATGCGACTCGTTAAAAAATTTAGGACTTGCTAAAGTTCAGGATTTCCAGAACTTCAACTAACGATTGGAAAACGATAAAGCTTTTTGATCAGAAATGCTGCTACAATATGGGTATGAACATTGCTTAGGAATTTAAACTTTCTTATCCAGTATTTTTGCCAGTAAATTATGCATTACGCCCTATAAGAGGCCTTTTCAAACAATCGTAGAATTAATAAGTTATGGCAACGTAAGATCTCGATTCTTATATTGGCGTTCAGCGAATTAGAATCACAGGCAAGTAAATATACTGATATTTACTTCCAGACTCAGGGCCGGTTTCACCGAGCTTGGTATATGATAAAACCAGGTTTCTTTAGGAAAATCCCATACAAATAGATAGGGATTTTGAGAAAGAACCCTGGTTTTATCATAAACTGAGCTCGGTGAAACCGGCCCTCAAGCTGCACATAATTATACCGGTAGTACCTACAATAATGTCACAATCTTTCAGGTATAGCTACACAATCACCTCTGATATTCATGCACCTCAATCTCTCTATACTGTCTATAGCCATGACCTGTCCCTGAGTGACTTCGATTCGTTTCCCTCGAATCAAAAAAGCAGCTGTATATTCCTAGTTTTACAGAGACAACAATTATTTATCATTCATACAGAGGTTTAAAAGGCAACTTATATCCCCCATTCCCTCCACAGGCTGCAGGGAGAGGGGAAGGGCAGGGATGGAAAAGTTGGTGCCAAAGTAATATAGGACAAGCATCTAAAAATCGAATGTGACATTGTTGCTATGCAGAATAAGGATGGGGCAGCAATTAAATATGCATCTCATAATAATTATTCGCGGCAAATAATTTCCCATTGGGCAGAACAGGGGGTCGTTATTCATTGAACATCTCCCGCGCATGTCACATAGAGGTCAGATGGTTACGCTATTAAAAAGCACAGCAATATGCTTTCATTTTTATTTTTATTTTATAAAAATCGCCAAAATATGCCATACAATGGTATACAGGGTGTTTCAAATGAAATATCCGTAAAGGTAGCCATTTTTGGCTGTCCAGCGCTCATTTCATGTTGTTACTTTTGCATATTTAATGATTCGATTATAAAAAGTGAGGGGCTGAGAATCAAAAACAATCTCACTACTGCTTAAATATAAGCATCTTAGTAGGCTACCAATAAATCGCTAAACACCAAGGACTTTTGAATCGAAACACCTTATAATTATATGCATGCTACATGGTCTCTGTAAAAACACAGAAATCTGCTGTAGATATTAATGTACGGATTTGATTATAAATGTATGATTTCAAAATGTAATTTACCCTCTATTTTAAGTGACTGTGCTTGACCTCCTGTTAATAAAAATGTAGAAGATTCTTATCTTCTCTCTTTCGTAGAATCAGTCTACAGCATTTTTCAGCAGCGAAAAAACCTCTTCGGCATCACACATCAGATTAAATTCGTAGATTACATGTGTGAAGCGACATGTGCAAGTGGTAATTTTTAATCGCATCTTAATAGTGAGCATGGAGCCACTGCAACACCTTTCACCTTCTTTTCCAATGAAAATACAGTTCGAACCATACCGGGGGATAAAGAAAATTTGGGAGTAAAATTCTCGCTAACTAACAACAGCAGAACCGAATTTTTTCTGTGTAAGTGTAACTGACCTAGCTGCTAGCTCTCTTATACATGATCGTGTTACTTTCCCCATATTATTCATATAGTATTTTTAAAAGTCATTTGCCTGCGGGCGTGAAATTTTAAGTCATGTCGTAACAAACATCCAAAAATGCGGAAAAAAGAGGTGCTCCTGACCAATGAAGCAGATTTTTATGTTTAGCTGTAGGTTTTCGGCAAATAATAATTTTGTCAAAATTTGACTGATTTGTACTAGTGGTTGGGAGAAGCCTAACTTTCACGGTTTTTATTGTGCCTAGAGAGAATGGTCAACCGCAAACGCTACCCTTCTTTTGCGTAGGGGGGGTGGCATGGAGTGTCTCCTCTTTTGGCCAGAGTTGGAACTCGAAGAAGGTACCAAAATTTTCTTTATTTCCCCCTTAAGTATCGCAGAGATGGAAGTCACTAGGTGCAAGGCTGATGATCGCCCAGTCGAAATATTACGGGGAGGAAGCGAATGCATTTATCTCCTTCACGAAATCATCCAGCTGATCATATGGCCGGTACAATGCCAAAGAATCATTGCCAAATTCTGCTGTAAGGTTGTGAAACACCTCTCCTCTAAAGTCCTGACCTAGCACCTCACAACTTCCACCTATTTGAGCATCCAAAGAAAACTCTGACTGGGAGATGTTGGAATAGATGGTGAAAGACGCTGGGGGTGGCTTCATGCACATGAACGGCCTCCCAAGAGATCCCCTTTGCCCTTCGCATTGAAATAGTGCCTTCCGTTGGGGTAAATGCATCGCGTGGCCCGTAGAATACCATGAAAAATATGTAGTACGGTAATTACGACCATTTGCATTTGGAAATCTCATACAATATGGGGAACATTTAGATAATTTTCAAAAAATTAATTAACAATACATTAACATTCCATGATGCGTACGAGTATTTACAGGCATATCAGAATTAGTCATGTGCAAATGGTTTTGCCCTTTTTTATTTCGAGGGGGAAAAAGTGGTTTTTTGGATTCAAAATATCTTCGAGTCAGGTAGATTGAAATACGTACTATCAAATCATGTCGTCTTAAAAGTGCGTGCATAAAATTAATTTTACAAATAACATAATATATTAGTGTTCCAGAGATCTGTAACTGGTTTCTTGATTTTACCATTGCTATTATTTTGAAAAATAATATCCGACTACACTTTGACTTCATATCAAAACGAATTAAAGCGCATGCTCACCAGTAGCAGTTTTTAAGTCAAATGTGCCATGAATTTCCAGACACACTTGTCCCGTAACATTTCAGACACTTGTGAAAAATTAATATTTCCAATAATAATTCGTCCAAGAGCAGTGTTATGTCAAGCAGAGCCTTGGACAGCGTATATCGGGTTTTGCATGAAAAGAGGATAATTAATTTTACTGAAGCTACTAATTGCATCTCTGAGCAGCAGCACCCTGATTACGTGAAACAAAAGCCACGTTAGGCAACAGTAATTAGGAAAGTGGCAAATGTGAGAGACGTGGTCCATTTCATTGTTCATACAGTATGTAGTACAGCAAGAGAGACTTTGTCGTCACGTGGAACTTGTTGAAAGCATGAGGCTCACACTGCGTCAGGTGCTAAAGAGGAAATGTATTATTCAGGTTCTCCACCGAATCCCCACTTTTACGTCACGTATATATATACGGATTTTAGGGGTGAGGGGAATGTCTCGGGTGGGGAACAGGGATGGACGAGGAGAATACTCTGCCAATGTTCAATCTACGGAGTACGCAGGAGTCGGTTTCGCCTCGGATTTTAGATTTTTAGTCTAGTCATCAAAGAAATGCCACATTAGTCTATTCAACTACTTAGTGTTAGTGTCACAGGGGGGATGGTGGTCTAGTGGCTATGCTACTGCCCAGACAAGCGGGAGGTCCGGGGTTCAAATCCCGTCCCCGTCACCTCCGCGTGGTCGGGTCTTTTTCTGCTTTTCACCCGACATGTCCGGGCAGACTCGCACTCCCTACTCTGCCCAGGGCCAGGAGAAAAGGTCTGGTGCTCTGAGGGTCTGTAGTGACTAGAAACTATTTAAGAGCGCCCTCTGTTGGGAACCTCCCCTTCCCCACACGCCCGTGGACCAGGGCGTTGCGACGAAAACATAAGTATGTATGTGAAAATTGCAAAATAAATAAAGGTTCGTGAATACCAAGAAGGTCAGCACTACCCAATATTATTATTACTTAGTGTCAAAGAACTTTCTAAACGTCTGGTAACAACAACCACCATCCCCACCAATATTATTGTCCTCATCATAGAGGACAGCGCACCGACCTGGAAAGGGCCTTTGCTGCGGGATCGTTTATTTCATTTTTCAAAAAGACATGAGACTCTTCGGCACAACCCAAATCCTGATCCAGTGACGAGGAAGCGACTGGTATGTGAGAAGAAGGTGCAAGTGGCATACCTCACATGAGCTCCCTTTGGTGATTAGTCAACCGAACATCCCACTTGATATTATAATTGATTGGGTATTCGGCTAACCCCAGAGGGGTCTTCTGCCAGACCTTTATTATTGCGATGGTATACAATTTGGGGAATCCTATTTTTGAAGCGCCCGGGCCCACGGGCAGGATGACAGGAGGGGATGTGCAAAGTGCAGTGCATCTGACGCGGTGGACATTTTTAGTGAACTCCCCCGGGTGGTTTAGTCTGTAGGAAATACCACCCGAGACGAAGCCAGAGGTGACCCACTTGATATTATAAAGCCAGAGAAACCTCAACTCTTCACGAATAGAAGGCATCGAACCTGACACAGCAGGGCTACGTCAAATGTCACTATCGTGCCTCTTCGCCAACTATACTACGATTATACGTATTACCAACTAGAGACAAAACACTTGATAATTTTGTTAAACAATGTTATCAGTAGGTGTTTGTGCTAACCAAAGCCTGCTTCAGTGGCAAGATAATATACGTCGTATTATGACTAATCAACTTCGGGACTGTAACTCTTGATTGTCATTGAAATTTTCGCAGTGTTTCAACGGCATGACCAAATTGAATAGAAGCTTTACGAACTTCCAACCCGTTACGGCCATATTTGGGAACATATTTTCACCCAGAACACCAGCGTCAACCCCACCCTGTGGCGGGATAATCTCTCCAAAAATCGCACGTACTCACTGACAGAGAAATCCAGGTAAAATAATGCAGAAGGAAAGCAAATGCACTTTCTTTTCTACCAGTAGGGAAAATCACAGAGTATTATTTTGCTTGTTATTAGTCACCTTTTTCTTTCTGCATTAAAGTGCAATGAGTCACATTTATAGACTATATCATTAAATGACAGGCAGGGAAGCGGAGTGGCGCTGCGGTAACGTATGCGCCCACGGATGTTAAGGTCCCTGGTTCGATCCCAGCCCGAGGACACACCCTTCATATCTTTGCAGAGTTGGGTCGTCTCTGGCTTCGTCTCGGGTGGTATTTCCGCTAGACATATCCACCCGGGGGAGTTCACAAATTATGTACCATCTTGGAAACTTTGCACTGCACATTGCACATCCCCTCCTGTCATCCTGCCCGTGGGCCCGGGCGATTCAAATGAATAGGCACCAAAATGTAACACCGATCAATAAAAAAATAAATAAATGTCAAAGTGCTTGTACCCAAGGGGTCAGAAGCACTACCCACAATTATTTTTATTATAATATATTAAATGACAGGCAATATGCAGTATATAAACTTACATAGTGTTGCAAAAGAGAAGTGCACTTCTTTCAGAACAAAACTTTTTATTATCTGCCATGATTTTGGCAACTTTTACTCAATCGCACAGATAATAATCACATCTAAATTTAACAGCAACAACAGGTAGTTGACATTATCTCTGCTATGAAGCCAAAATTGCCAATATAAACTAGACCAATCATTTTGGAAAATTGCAAATAACCTTATATAGGAGAGGAAGTGTGCACCTTTTAGAACATCTACAGCCACAGCAAATTGTCACAAAATTCCTGACAGGCTATATTGAAAACTTTGATAGCTTGAAAAACATTTAAAATATCTGAGTATGCAAGAGGGACTTTCCAAAAACCATCCGTTATAAGTTGTTTACATTTTCTTAGTCAAGTCATGACGAGTTGCCTAATTTCATTGTGCCTCCGTATGGAAACCATAAGTTTACATTGCAGGGAACCAAGTCAGTGGCTAGAACTTACGGAAACTTTTGAAAGTATTATCTTAGCTTACTGCGCTCCTTTATCTGGTGAACTTTACACTTCAAAGCCTTCTTGTGAAAAGCTGCTTGAATTTTGGCACACTTTAGCATTAATTTCAGAGGCATTATGGATTATTATTTTGTTGCATGAATGATTGTGCAATTTTAAAATTCAGTGTAAGGTCCGTGATGATAATATGGCCAGCATAGAAGGTAATATGGCCAATGGACTGTATCTCGGTTAGTTACAGAGGAATCCGGGAGATAGTGCCTGCATGGTGTCCAGGCAGGTCGGTAGAGGGGTGATGCCGAATATCATTACTTGGCGCCGCGCAGTTCGGCGCCGGCCCGCCATATTGCCGAGAGAATCGTGTCG
Organism: Catajapyx aquilonaris; assembly: GCA_000934665.2. NCBI lineage: Eukaryota > Metazoa > Arthropoda > Diplura > Dicellurata > Japygidae > Catajapyx > Catajapyx aquilonaris. Next base: position 20,950 of record JYFJ02002928.1, read on the forward strand.
AGCAAAGTGAGTTCTTAATATATTTCTGCATGTAAGTTGGCCACTGTTTTCAGGTCCCATTGGGGTGCAGTTGCAATTGTGTGATTGTTTCATATGCACATTTAAAAATTTTTTAATGCTTATTCCAGTACACTCATTGTGATTTGAGTTACTCCAACTATGACGCCTTAATTTAGGATTTTCTGTAAAATCGTCTGGGTTGAAATTATGGCCATGGTGGCCATATTAGAAAGAAACAAAAGAAACCTATGAAGAAGAAGCCTACGCAGAAGAAGAATGTAAGGACACAAGGGGGAAAAAAAGTTGCAGTGATTTTTGAGTCTTCCATTCTCAGCTTTTCCTTACTTCCTTCGATTCTTATTGCAGTGGCATTTATTTGATAAGTACTTATGCAATTACATTTTTTTCCTTAGTTGCTATTACCTAACTTAATCTTCATGTAGGGAGTTACAACAAAAAAACCACAGAATTTTATTTTGCTAAATATTTATGAACATTTTTTTAGGCGAGCGAAAGTTTGTTGGCCTTAATTATTAACATCACATGTTTTTAATATGGCCAAATAATAGACTTTTGGGTGAAAATATTTTTCCCTCTGTTCTCTTTCAGCTATAAGTTACGTCAGATTTTTTTCCTCCACTAGCAGGGTTCCAATGTACAGGATACCGTACTTGGTTTTTTAAAATTTACCAATACAGCTTCTGGAAAATTCGCGAAAGCTTAGCTATAGGCCATATTACCATCAGGTATCTTATTTAAAAATGACTACCGATGTTTAAATAATGAGATAATTAATATTAACCTAGTTTTATATTGGAAGACCTGAAATGTCTATTATTCTCTATATTCTGTAGGCTCTTATCTCTTTATCTCTTAGTATTATAATTCACCTACTACCGTATCCTGTTTGTTTGTTTCCCTCCCCGACCTGCCTGACCTGCCTGATGTTCGTGCCCTGCCATCTAGCGAGAGGTTTCCATAGTAGTAACTATTCACCTAATCCCGCATCAACTGGGACAACTCCTCTGATACAGTAGGGGACACCGCCACCACGGATTTGGCGCTGGCGGCTCTCCAGTGTCATCTAGGTCAAAGTCGGATTCGGACGGTTGGCGGACTTTGTCTGCGAATGCGCACCGGACTGCTCCGGACCCAGCTGCAGAGGAAAGGACGGTTTGGGTTGGTTGATAAGGCGTCCCCCTGAATCTGACTTTGACCTAGATGACTATGGAGCGCCGACAGTGCCAAATCCGAGGTGGCGGGGACTCTCAAAGTCCCCTGTCGTCATCATAAGGCTATGGCAACTGACGGATTATTTCGGTTTATTTATGGACCGAATTACGTGACTGCCATATACGGGGCATTGTCACTATTCTTCTCAGAGCAGCGGTGTCGAATTATGCGGAAAATACACTTAAATCGAAATTATCCGTCAGTTGACGCACTTTCGGTTATCACACCCTTGAGTTTAATTAAGTGGTGTTCACCACACCCACCCTTCGTCCTAAGGGATGGAATTTCGTGTGCTGAGGACTAATACCTTTCTCTGGGTCCATCGCACATTTTCTCAAGTGGCGCTTGCTTCTAACATCATTTGCCATTTAAAAAAAGATAAGATGAACAGTGACTTTCAGTCCAGTACCCTTTCTCTTCATGTTAGCCTCGGGTTGGCTATATCTATCACCCAACGAAGGTGCACACACAAGCCTTGTACCATATCATACAGGGTAACTCTCTCTGTAAAGACTTGCAGGGGTAATAGAGGGGACCAAGACAAGAATTTTTCACATAGGAACCCTGTCCGGAAACGCCATCTAGAGGGGGTTCATACACAATGAACGGGTGCGCTCAGAGCCTCAGACGCGTCACGCGGGAGGCGTTAGGCGAGCGGACTGTTTGTTGATAGATGGCGCGCGGATAGCAAACAACGACGCGGATACGCCATAACATGGCAACAGATCCATTGTTCACTATCCTCGCGTCTCCTAGGAGGAGGACTTTAGTTGCTAGATGACTCTGTTGTTGCCACGTTATGGCACATCGCGTCGTTGTATATTGAATTCACACCCAAAATGTAGAATTTCTATTTTAATAATGCTTCACAAAAATATTGTGTCGAATTTTCGTCCCACTGCTAACTTAGCAGTACCAGTGCCAACACTAGTACTGTTAAGTTAGAAGTAACTAGCAGTGGGGCGATAATTCCACCCACTCTTTGTAATAAAATAATATTTCATGCATAGGGCTATATCGTGCACAAAATGCTGTATACGGAAGGCCCACTTGGTACATGATGATGCCTGGAGCTTGACGATATAATGCTTAATATTGACAGGCTGACCAACACAATGAACACGTCACAAAATGGGGTGGTATAATACTGGAAAATAATATTCATGTCGCGTACTGCGTTTCTCCTTAAAAATACTGTACATGTACCTTACTGTTCTTACATGAAGTAGTCCTACAGTTTAGGGAAAAAAGGGCCTATTTTTGCCCACCCGAAAGCGTTCGGTTAACCGATGGTTCGGTTGATCAGTGTTCGGATAATCGATGCTCCACTGTACATGTATTCAACCGATTTCATCGGGAAGGCAGGAAGATCAGTATATATGCTTAGCGCCAGCAATTACGGGCTAGAATCTCTTCAATGTGGCAGGATCAATCTTGATATTTTTTCACAATTCACCTAATATTTCCAAACAGAAGCCAAGCATCTTAGTTGTGTTGTTAGCAATATAATGTTTCGGAAAATAATTTTTAGCATATCTAGCTGACGGCAACAGCATACATGTTGCCTCATACTTGAGCTACATAACTTACAATGTTACAATTTGGAGAGATTTAGTAACCAAAAAGCTATTGCCCAGCAAATAAAAAATGCAAATGAACTTCAATGAGTATGTGTCAAATTTATAGAGAGTGCTCCCAGGTATTTATCTACTGTTCAGCAATATTAAAGCTTAATTAAGACGTGCCTGTGACAGAAAATATACAGTTTTGTGGTTAATATCACTGTTTCTTAGTTTCATATGGATCCTATGACACCGGAACGATTTTTTCCGTAAATGATCGGTTATCCGAACAATCAGTTATCCGAACACCCCATGGGCAGACTCTGTTCGGATAATCGATGCTCCACTGTAGAGCCTTAAAACCCTGCCAGGATCTAATGCAAATTGTAGGCAGCCATGGCATCGAACGCATATGCAACTTCTCACCTCAACAGCTGAGGTGCACACGTTGACTTCCACTTTCTCTCTTCGGAGAGAGTTGCGTCATGTCGGAGGACGGGAGCTTTAGGAAAAAATGATCAGGAACCCTTCTGCTAGTACACAACACTGGATAGGTGTAACCCGGGGTCCTCTGGATCAATATGAAGCGCATGCAGGCAGAAGCCTTAATGAGGATGCCAGACACGCGCTGAAAAACATGATAACGTCCTGTTATCTCGGATTCCTCCTAAGTGATTCACCCAATGTTTATTTTCTCAGCCCGGGAATGGACCTGACCTAATGAGCCCTGGCATTCTTCATCACACCGGATTCCGACTGGACCAGGAATGGGGTGGGTAGGGGGAGTCGGGAAGGGAGTCTTGTCGGGTAACGATAATAATCGTCAGGCAAACTAATCAGGAGTAATGTTAACGCCATTGCGGTTGGATTCTCTCGCTGCCCAATCGTCGTTCAGCACTAATAGCTTTTGGTGGATTAGCAGTTGTATAGGCATGAAAACGAACACCATGGCGTCAGGCTTGAAATTATCAGGCAGTACTCATGCACAGCCAAACTTTTCACTTAAGGTATATTTACACGACAATGCGACAATACTAGAAAAATAATAACTTCACACCAATGAATGAGATCAGCTTTCCAGAGGTAATGGCACTTCTAATGCCCCTTATTTTTCTATTTGGAAAATGATATAGGCTACTGATATTTGCCTTCTGCCCAAAATCACAGATGCTTAATAACCAACCTGCCGCAGCTTCTGTTGCCCTAAATCCCGCAGCAAAGCAACGTATAGTAACGTCGCATCACGTATATAAACATCACTCCCAATAACAGGGACGTAAAAAGCTGACGTTACCACAGAGGTGGTTCCATTTAGCCGAAGATGATCCGAATCGCCCATGGGCAGTATCGTGATGGCGCTGACATAGACGTAGAAAATGTTCCAAAATCCGCGTAACCACGAAGACACGACAAGAACGTCAGATGAGAAGGACGCATCTCAAAGCTTATTGATGGATCACGAGACCCCGGCATTCCCGGTTGTCGCAGATTCCATCCCAGCATATTATACACGTACCGGTATGACTGACAGTATAGCATACTATGGGGCTCAAATCGTTTTGGCCACTTTATCCTGGTCCTGAAGCAACCCTTCGCACAGGCCCTACGGTGAGCAGGTGTATGTGTGTGAAGGGTTGCTTCAAGACCAGGATAAAGTGACCAAAACAATTTGAGCCCCATAGTACATCGGCCACGATCCTGAATCGTGGTTTAGGAAAGTGCGAGTTGAGATGCAAAAACTTTGCCAAGCACTCATATGCATACTGTTAACCTTTCACAGTATCCCTGCCATACCTGCAAAATTTTCTGACATGCAGGTCCAGGATGCTCTTTTTTGTGCCACCTCACGCGGTAGGACTTTTTCGAGTAGTGCGGAAGTCTCTCAATCCGAATATGCACCTTGCACTTTTCTCTAATATTGTGAAGCAAAACTGCTATTACATAGGAGATCTTGATTACAAATAAGTGAGCCTAATGCAGTATATTCTAATATTCACCTTGACCATACCTATCGCCGGGTGTGGAGTTGAGAAGAATGCCATTTATAATGGTAGGTTTAGACAAAAAAACAACGATTTAGCAAAACATTTCATGTACTAGCTGTATATTCACGTTTAAATTTTGGTTATGTAACAGAACAAGGGCCCAACATCGTCAAACTGCAATGTTGCGTGGCATTCAGCATGTGTATACAGCATATCGTATCGGTGTAAAAATGACAGGCCATGATGGGAAGGACCTTCTGGTAATATACAGTGCATTCCAAGTATCCGGGTCCTTTTAATTATGCCCTATAGTCACAAATTTCACCCTAGGTTGTCATTTCTGTGTATCTTTTTGCGACCCAATATAGGTGCAGAACTATTACCATTATAACACCAGCTACTATATTTGACCACACCTGGGAATAATAATATATCTATGCATCTGGATATTGGCTCAAGAAGCTACACAAAAATGCCAACTTCGGGAGAAATTTGCGATAAATTAACCGATCCCAGCAGTACCTATTTGGAACACTCTCTCTAAAAACTATTGCTCGTGTGCTTTAAATAAATCTAAAATAGTAATTTTTAATTGACACCCCATCAATATATTTCCGGCTCCAGTTGTGTCCTTGTTCTATTGGGGCGTTCAATTAACTTATGCTAATGTTATAGAAGACAGAATATTAAGCAATAATAAAGATAAGAGTACATTTTACTCGAGCAGTTTCATCTCAAATTGAGTAGTTTGCATTGTTCACTTTCTGACCCTAATACATCCCAAATTATCCAGGCAAATCTCTTATATGTATATAATTATGCGTGTTATAGTCCGTATTCTACTATGATAACGTGGTTTTTTCCTTATGCTTTGTTGGTAGTGCCTCGGGGGACTCCGCATCATAAGTTAATGTACAGGAGGTTGCACAATTCCGGCTTCCCATTACTCCAAAGCTTTGTACAGCAACAACCTAATTGCACAGGCATTGTTCATTATAGATGCAGTATTTGCATAGCCTGTGGGTAAAACCATAGACATATCACAGGGTCAGCATTGCCGATGTGTTATACACATACTAGTCTGCATAATATATTGGTGCGTACAGAAATTAAATCCTCTTTGGGCACTAAAAGGCTTAACTTACATTATTTTAAACTAAGACTGTATTGCAGCCTGCTGTCACAAACCCTTGGCGACTACTGCACACAAACATAACTTATACCGAGGCATTTTTCGAATCATGACATTGGATTTTGTAAACCTAATATATCATGCACTCTCGTCTCCAAGCAAATTCCTTCGAGTTACGTACAGCATGTTGCTGTCCATTCAGGCAGGGCTGCACCAGCACTAAAGGCTGACTAATGGTATATTATAGAGATTGTCGAATGAGGTGTTTATTATTGTTCTTCACCATTTTCAGAAACAAATGTTATTTCTATCAACGACAAATAACTAGGGGATAAAAAATATTCTTCCCTACCCGCGGGGGATGGTCTGTGGCCTAAACCAACACTGCCATTCTCTCTAACAACGGAGGACAAAAGTTCATTATTTCTACCAAATTAACAAATACCTCAACACATATTCGCAGTTACTTTTTTGAGGGAGTGCGGAGAATCCGGATGCCACGTTAATCAATTTTCATTTCTATGTTAGTTTTGATATACGCCAGACAATTTCTTTTACATTCCGAGGATGCAAGCAACAAAGGGATAACATGAAACATTTATACCTAGCTTCCTATGGAGTGTTGGCTTACACGGCCATATAAAGAAAATTAATTATGGAGTCAAACTTTTGCTAGTCGCAATTGTATAGCCTATATATGCTTTCTCTTTGAAGTGAAGTTTGATATATTTTTTGATATAAGGGGACACAAAAAGCAATCATTGAGAGGCCGTGATGGTCATGTCCACTCGGCCGAATCCCCGGAATATAATAAATAAAAAGGAGCCAGAATTGAAGGGTTTTGCGAGGTTGAACCGGTTGGAAAGTTAGTTGAATGGGTATTATGAGTGGGTCTCCTCAGGGCACAAAGGACTTTCTGGAGAGGACTCCCGGCTCCATTGATTCCAGTCACCAAAAGCGCTCCTGAGATTGTCCACTGGACTATAGCCCTCCAGTATAGTGGTCGTCATCCAACAACATTTGCGACCAGAAGAACACTCGGGGACCATGATCAGCCAACGTCGGCTTTAATCCATAAATCCCCAAGCGATTTCCGTTCTTCCCTTTGTTCTCATCTGATTCATATCAACGGACAATATTTGCGAATATCAGCACCCTAAATGCTCGGAAACACGAGACTGCTTACCACGTACATTTTGCGCCATCTTAGCTACAATAATTTTATTCCGTAATGAGACATCCAGGGGGAAATATTTCATAGTCAATTCAGCAAATCAAAGAAAGATCATAACTAAGATATAATCATAACTAAGATATAACGGCAACATGAGCCAAGAACTCAGGTCTTTGATTTTTAGTGATCAATAATTATTGTCGTATAGATTTCGTTCCTCCCACCTTTTTGACCTTCACATGGCCCACGAATGCACGAATGTGTCGATTGAGGCCATTTTCAAAGATCGGTAGGTGACCACAGAGTCTAAAGGGGAAATTCCTGGGAACTACTTTTGAATGAAAATGCACCGGTTACATGCCTAAAATTTGCGTAATTTTGGTAAAACATTTAAATACAATTTACACTTAATCCTAGTTAAAATTAAAGATAATTTTCTACGGTGCCCTGAATAGGATTTAGAAAAGTATTTGCACTTTATTAATTGTAATTACGACAATCAACATTGTATGGATTCCGAGAAAGACAGCAATTACGTTGTAGTAGGCGGAGTAAATCCGGCAATTTCAATCCACAATTTGTATTACTTCGTCTAGGCCTTGGTCATGGCCGGTATAGGTGTCATATTTCACGCCTTTTATCCTATATGCACTTTGATGAAAATGTGATACAAATGGGTACGTGGAAAAGGAAGAATTGAAGAGCGACCCAGTCATACAGTATGCATGCATACCTTGTTTTCAATGCGAAATATTCCTTGGGAGCGCTGTTGTTTCACATTATTAAATTGAAAATGGTGGCACGTGTATGATAGGTAATCGGTAAAAAACCACTATGCTCGACACAAGATTTTTCGCACAGATGGTCCTTGATAGTTTGTACTACGCAGTAGACTATATTCCTATTCAACCAATTAGGAAAGCTGCGTGAATTTTTCTTGGTGTCTATTACCATACACAAAAAGTAATGTCTTTCGAGCTTTTCTTAAGAGGAACGTAAATGTTTTTCCCCCGTTATAAAGAGGGAGTTTACAGGTGCAAACAGACACATATTATGAAGGAGAATAGCCTTTTTAGATTATTATCATTTTTATCAGAAAAATTGAACTGGTTTAAGGCATATATGGGTAGGTTTAGTCTGCATAAAAATTTCATGCGTAAGTTTGAAACCACGTCAGAAAATAAAAAATTTACATCGAAGCACAGAGAAGCCCACCTACCAAACGGGGAGATATATACCCTTAGGCCTATGCAGAACATGGCCACAGTTATCTTGTAGCCTTCAGAATCAAAATTTTACAGGTATCAACAGTTCAAAAAGAATTGTCCCTCGCGTCGAGCGGGCAGCCACGCGTCAGGATGAAAGCAACCAGTTAACTGGTTCCTTTCATCCTGACGCGTGGCTGCCCGCTCGACGCGAGGGACAATTCTTTTTGGACTGTTGATACATAGGCGGGTGTTACCGGTAACTCTGGCAAAAATCACAATGTCAGTAGAGGCGGCCCCATAGGCAAGTATTTTGAGCTTAGGTACCCATGTCCGGAAATGCTTTGGTCTGTTGCGCCTGGTGGGTAGGCAACCCACCGTACTCGAAACTTGCGTTCATCAGGTGTGTCGCGTGTGGAGGAGACGAAGGTGAAAACAATTGAAGGGTTTGGTGGAAAAACAGGATATTTTTGTTATTTTCGAGAAAACAAAGAAAAACTGAATCCCCGGAAAACGTTTAAAATGTTTCTAATGATCATTTTTTGTTGAATAGGATGATACCAAAGTCAACATGCACCAGGATGTGAAGTTTGTACAGTGTTGGTCATATATCGAGGCAACTGCCAGCGACATTTTCCGAAGCGGCAGAAGAAGGAATCGAAGATAAGGATATTTCAAGCCGGGTGAGCAAGATTCCTTCTTCTGCCGCTTCGGAAAATGTCGCTCGCGGTTGCCTCGATATATGACCAACACTGTACGATACATATTGCACATACTACAGTGGAGTATAATGTGGACAAGTCTTGTTTTAGCACTGAATGAGAATCAGACATGAGTCCAAATAAATTATTTTTGTGTGTATGTTATTAGCATGGACAAACTTTTTTCATATACATAGTGTTTTCATACATCGTGTTACAAAATCATCACCTAATTCATCTTCAGACATGCAGACTCCTCATCACTCTGTTCAGCCATACTGCTATGCACCCCTTCCCCCAACGCCACCTCTTGGATGCTTTCTGTAACACTTGCATTCTTTTCTCGCCGCAAGGGAAGTGGATAATGAGTTACGGTCCTCTCAGATCTGACGGCAGAATACTTGTATTACTGTGGTATTAGAGTCGTAAAACAAAAGTTTAAAAAAGGCATGACTAACAAAAATACCGAACGGGTTATATAAGGCAATAATATTTTTAACTGCTTATGCATTATCCCTGTCAAAATATCAACTGAGAATCCGACAATAGTGATTCTAGTGCAAAGCAGCAGCAAATGATTATATTGCTGACCACGTATGAAGCAGCTATCTCAACTCATTTGACTCATTTTGGTGAGTACGGTTTGTTTTCGCAATCCCATTATTCAAATAACATTACGGCTTTATTCCCAGTAAGGGACAAAAATTTGAAATCAATCGACGGCCGACAAGCAAGCAAAATCATTTGAACCATCCGCACGAGATTAGGATAATTGCATAGTTTTGAGACGCCGCGTAATTAGGCTTTTCGGTAATGAAGTTATTGACCTGAATCCTGTCGGTATTCGCCATTTCCGGTTGATTATTTGGGTGAAAAAAGTGACGTGTGCTGTCAAATTGGGCCTGAGAGCAGTGCGCAATGTCCGGTCACATTACACTTAACGTTACTCTCCTCGTTGGTCGAATTTAATTGACTCTGACAATCGGGTTGCTTTTATTCGCCGCAAACACGGCCCCGTCGATGATCGTGATTATTTTCACTGTTTGATCATATTGTTCAGGGGGGAGGGGGCGCATTCAAACCCTTCATTTGGTAACTCCTACTGGAAATTAATTTCCCGTTACGTTGTGTTTCAATTATCAAACAAGGCAAACGGCGGAATTACAACTCGATTGCGGATGTGACAGTTAGCACTTTTGGATCATTTGCATGATCTGCTGCAGCCAGAATGGAATCAGGGTTGCCCCCCCCCCCCCNCCCCGCCCTTCATCCCCATTCCTGCACCTATGTAGATGAAAAATTTACAATCACAGATTTATGCCAAATCAATCCAGGAATGAGCACTAAAATGAACTGTACAACTATACAGCGGCTATACTGTTAGCGTGAAGCACAGGATTTGGAATGTGTCGAGTACCCTCCGTTGTCTGTCTTCCTTCAAAATCAATTATTGTCAAAATGAGGTCTGCATGCCAAAATATATACTTCAGGACGCGATGCATTTTGAAGCAGCTACATGCGTTAGTGACTGGACAGTCCCTGTGGAAATAACATCGATCCCTTCATTCTGAATCATGGATTTGACAGGGTCATTTGGTGCGATGAATTTTTAAATGATTGTCCGTCTGTGTCTATGGTATACGCAGTTAACTCAGTGCATTTGCAGAAGAAACCCGATCCTGCAACGAGCATACGGCACCGTGTAATACAATAATGAAGCATATAAAAAGATTAAAGACGCCACTACCTGTTCATTGGCAGGTTAGGTGGATGACATGTCTGTGGCGCACTGGTACTATCATTGGACCGTGTAAACAATGCATACAAAGAGTTTCAAGACAATCACTCCCTCCTTCCCTTCACAATCTATACAGATAGTCTAATGTAATGTGCATTTTTATGTGTAACTAAGAGCATCAGATTCCGACCGGTATAGGCTATACTGGACGTATACAGTATAATAGTAAATAAATGATATGAGAGGGAAATGTGCGCACGAGAGTTGAGGTGAGGTGTTGTTGGTAAACCGACTGCAGCAGAATTTTAACACATCTTTTTGCCTTTTAATGCACTGTGGACATAAATTTGTCAGCACTTTTTATGATATTAATCAAACATATTAAGAAACTGCAACTTTTTGCATCTCACTGTGGTAAATCAACTTCGCAATGCTATTTTAAGCAGAATCTGTTCTACTCATAACTTTTGATTGTATTTGTGGCATTTGAACATCTCAGGAAATGAACCGTTGCCGCAAAAAAAAATTGTACATCATCATAGTTTAAGTAGGTCCACCCGTACTCATATTTTTACGATGACATCAAATTCATTTGATAAAGAAATTGTACGTATTTTGATTAGTCCCAATGCAATGCCACGCTTTTTAGTGTACCAAAAATGCCTAGCTAACAAATGCAGTAAATTTCTTTTAAGCTAAGTTACATGCAGCCTAGCTATATTCTTGTTTTACGTGGATGGGCATCTTAAAATTCTACAACTGACCTATTTTGTTTGTACAGTGTTGGACATTAATCGCGTCATACTGCTAGCGACATTTTCCGATGCTGCAGACGTTCAAATCGAAGTGATACGCGTAGAGTGCGAGCCGAGAGAGAAAGAAATGGTAGGCCTAGGGTGGCGCCACCGGCTGGGGACAAGCCTTTTCTCCATTGCCCCCCAGCCGGTGACGTCACCCAAGGCTTACCTCTTCTGATTCGCACGGATCGCACTCTATCACTTCGATTGGCACGTCTGCCGCATCGAAAAATGTCGCTAGCAGTACGAAGCGATTAATGTCCAACACTGTACAGTATATCGTGAAGAATTGGGCTGATAGGCTGGAATCTCTAAGCTGACTTATCAATCAAAATCACATCACACCAGCTCACACCGTATGTTATTCACCATAATCACCCCAATTGACAGGTGCTGTTGTTGGCCTTTATTTCCCACAAATGACATTATTGTTATTGTAATTACTGTTATTGTTATTTTTGTTATAATCCCCCCCCCCCCAATCCATTATTGCAGCATCACATGTTAAACACTTTTCGATATCGCATTTCTTACGCAACTTACTGGGTAAGCTATTGATATGTGTGTAACACTGGAAATATTCAATAAAAATGCAGTCGAACCCAATATTTCAGTTAAATCTACGCCTATTCATGGTTTAGAAAGAGATTACTAAAAATTGACAATAACAGGCCGATAGTTCAGTTGAAACTGGGACATCCAAGGGACCAAATAGCACCCGTGAATTCAAAATGGCGTGCCATGGATATGCCTAAAGAAGGAACCTAACTGAATAATAGTAACCAAAAGAAGAAGGAAAGTGTGGTGGGAATGAATATAACGAAGAGTATAGGACGTATCCAACTGCGTGGTCCTGGCTGGGCTGCTGACGATTCTAATCTGCTTGTCCAGAAGGGGCGTCCAGCTCATTATCGCCCCCTTTCCAACACTACTCCTAATGGCCCTCGTGTTACCAGAGACCCTTTGCTGTGCACCCGAATTACCTTCGCAGCCCAAAGGAAATTAGCCGTTCTCTCAGGACATCCCCCACACTAGAGGACACGCTTTGTTTGCGGTTTTCCACTCGGCTCTGCTCATTCCAGCCACCTCCCCAACCCCCCATCCACACCACACACCCACCCACCTCTTCTATACTGGATACTTGACCAGGTGATACTTTGCCTTTGCCAACTAACACTCTACTCTGCGCACTGTTGGCACCCAAAAACCGCCAAAGAAAATGCCTTCAATACTGCACAGTACGTACCACGTACTGTATGTTATATCACGCGAGGACTTTTTCAGCTGGACAAGTGTTCAATTGCATGGTCAGTACCAGTTCAACTATCACTTGAAATATTACCTCTCTGGGATTGCTCATTCCAGGATAATTTATGTTGACCGAACTTGCGCAGAATATTATTATTCACTATGTTATTACCGGCATTGAACGAACCGGTTTTAATTGCCATGTATATGGGGCGTGTTCGTTGTTCATTAAAAATAAAAATAGCCAATCAAAAAAGGATCTGTAACGTTATACGCGAATTACTGAATAATAATAATAATAATAATAATAATAATAATAATAATAATAATAATAATAATAATAATATTTACAGAAGCCTTTGCGGTAATGATTGTGTTTAGTAAATACACCTCTAAACAATAATTACTGCTGTATCCGGATCTCAAATTATGAATATCATTAGAGGCATTATTATTGCAAATTGACCCTTGACAATTGAGAGCTCTTAGTGCATTGTTGGCTGGTGTTTTGAATGCGCGTAGCCTATAAAATGGATCCCTCGACGAGGCTAGCAGCACGCAATGCATTTTCCTCCATCCTGAATCCGGGCGTTAGTACTTTTTGTGTGTCCATAGCCCTTCTTTTTTGCTGGGGTTTCTGGCTGAGTGTCAAGAAGTGTGGTATCCTTGTAGTGGAGCGTTAGTACAGTGTGGTCCGGATCGAGTCCGGGTGCGAGCAGAGTATCGATCATGGCCAGCATCCATCGCCTGGTTGATATGTCCGCAAAAGCAGAAGAAAGGCGCCGTTACTCGCCCCGGGCTCCATATTTCGTCCTGCAGAGGGCATATTTACCTTCCACTCCAACCGGAGACTAAAAGACTTGGCCTTGCAGCATGAGCAAGTAGCTAGGAAAAGAAGAAGCAGCGAGGCCGTCGTCGTCATACTATATGTACAGTAGGGATGGCTTCAATATGCTGATTGTTGCCGATGTTTTTTCGGGCTGACACTGTGTTGACTCAGGGCTTGACTTAGCCGAGGTTATATCGGGTTGTGTGCACAGGTTTAATCAAATGCGCTATTGGATTTTGCCGTACCTGCTGGGGAAAAGGCTTTTACATGTTTCGGACTTATAGAGGGCCCGGGGCCAGGCATATTCACTTCCATTTAGAAATAACACGTACTCCGTATTCAATCAATAAGCTACGCATGTCCAACTTGGCTACTGGGCCCAGTACAGCTCCTTCCTCATTTTATATGCAAGCCCAGATTCCACATGAAAGCTCATCTTCTTGTGGCTTCTAATGATCTGCTGCTAATGGTTCAAATTTACAACCCTCCTCCTCCAACCCACCAGAGTCATTTGGCAGACTCTGATGGAGGTACTCGAGCATTGTGCAAATTATATTTTGCAACATCTATCCATAAAATACCATCAATGTATAGTAGGAATCATAACATGATGAACTTAAAAAAAATGGTAGAGCTGTAAATTGCAACAGTGCAAGGGTTTGGGCTGGCCACAGTAGGAGGGGGTCAGATAAGTGTGACCCTTCCTAATCTACTGTCCTCGGGCTTATCACAAGTAGGGAAGTGAACCTTTTAAAATAATCGGATAGCTTTTTTAATGACGCACCTTTTTGCATTTTTGACGGCAAATATGAATTCTAAGGTGTCGAAAACCTATCTTTTCATACTCGATTCGTACCAGGCATGTCACAAACAGGCCCACGGAAACCCATATGTATATTAAGAAAACTTGTTGAAGTTATCATGCTAGATCTACTTTTGACATGACTGGTATGAATCAGGTATGAAAATATATGTTTTCGACACCTTAGGATTCAGATTTGCTGTCAAAAATGCAAAAAGGTGCGTCTTTAAAAAGGTTAACGGATTAGTTTAGAAGGCCCACTACCCCACCTGATATCAGCCCAGGGAGGGTAGATTAGGAAGGGTCTCACTTATCTGACCCCTCCTACCATGACCAGCTCAAACGCTTGCACTGTTGTAATTTACAACTCTACAATTTTTTTGAAGTTCATAATGTTCTGATTCCTACTATACAGGTCAAATGCGCATGCATGCGGCTGACTCACTAATGTACTACTGTACTAAACATAAACCAGAAATGGTATGAATCCATTCCGTGATAACACTTGGAAACTAAGTTACTCCAGTTCCGACTTACATCATCACCCTCTCAGTCGAATTCGAACCGAAAGCCGTGGCGGATGAAAATCTTTTTGGCGGTAGCAGACTTTTACATGCACTACTTTCCATGTCTTTTATACGCGTCCTAGTCCGTGACCACATCGCTCCCTTTCTATCCGCGCCGCCAATAATGCAGTAGCTCACGTGATGCAATGAATGACGTAAGTCCTAACTATAAAACCCTAGTGTGGTAGACTACTCTTAAGTCATGTTGCGTACCTTTTACTTACATATTTAAGATAGGGGAATAGGGGAATGTGATGATTGTGTAGCCTACTTTTATTATGCCACGAGAAATAAGCTCTGTAGAGTATAATTATCTGATTTCCTTCTTGTACGACTATATGTAATTGTTATGTCACACTTACTGGCAGAAGTAGACGGTGTTGTCATCGCCCTGCCAAGTTTCGTGCAGTTCTTCGAGATAAATGGAACGACTCTCCTTCAATGTGCTAGTGGAAAGGGAAGATCTGGCTGTTCAATATCAAGCAGTATAGGGAGACGGAGTGGCGCTGCGGTAACGTATGCGCTCACGGATGTTAAGGTCCCGGGTTCGATCCCAGCCCGGGGTTCCCCCCTTCATCTCGTGCAGAGTTGGGTCGTCTCTAGTTTCGTCTCCGGTGGAATTTCCTTAGACTAATCCACCCGGGGGAGTTCACAAAATGACATTAGCAACGACATGGCACCGCACTTTGCACATCCCCTCCTGTATCCTGCCCGTGGGCCCGGGCGTTTCGCAAATGGTGAATTAACATGTGCAACCATAATTATACAGGTGAGGGATGTTTTGAAGCACTGGCTGTTTCATTAGCGAAGAAAGGGTTGACGGCAAACAGGTTCTCTTAAAATATTGATTTTGGGTTTGTTCTGTCATTCTAGATAATGAAACTAACTTCATTCAGTGACAGTGGTTATCTCCTCAATAAATTTTTGAAGCAGTTTCAATTTATAAATGAGAAGATAATTCGCTATTGTAGCATATAATTACACTAGTCAACAAGGATTTTGGCACATGAACAATTTTTGCTGTTTCTAATGCATTCATATGCGCTGATTCCGAATATGAAGTCAGAAGGTTTCCATCACCCTCCCTTTTTTGTAACTGCCATAAGTTATTTTGCGGAAAGTACACTGCACATTGCTCAATGTGACTAATATATTATGGTCAACAATGATTTTGTAAAATAAGCCATTATCACCTTTTATTGTGGATTAGTATGCGCTGAGTATGAATGTGAAGTCAAAATATTTCTATCGGTATCCATTTTTCTTGTAACAGGCCTTACTCCGAGAGTAGGCATATTTTGAATAGCTCAATATTATTAATTTATTGGGCAACATTGGGTTTTGTTTAAGGCACCATTTTTGATGTTTCTCATATTAGTAGGCGCTGATTGTGAATATGAAGTCATAATTTTAATATCGGCATCCATTTTCTTGTAACAAGCGTATACCTTGTTTTGTAGAATTACTGAACATTGTCACCTTTTGCATATTTTTTGTAAACATTATTCCATATGAGGCTTTTGGTATATCTACAATCATCTACATCATAGCTAATCCATGCTAAGCCCTATTAGTCATTACTTACTCACAAATTTATTTCAACGTGTATGATTTTAACCTACATTAAGAGAAGCTTTTTTATACGTATCATAAAAATGCCAATGACTCAAAAGCTGTATGTGATAGAATGAAATGGTTAACAGATTTGAAATCAGAATCGCACATTCACGTACTATGGGGATCAAATTGTTTTGGACATTTTTGATTTTATCCTGGTCTTGAAGCAACCCTTCGCGCACACACACCTGCTCACACAGTTCTGTTCTGAATTAGCTATGGGGACGTGAAAATGCCACTTTTCGAAGCTAGTGTAAACTAACCTAACCTAACCTAACCTAACCTACCCTACCTAAACTACCCTACCCTCACTCACCTAGGCTGAGAAAAATTGACGTTTGTGAAACCCTACGAATGAAAATAGTGGGGACTTGTCCCCGCTATTTTTTTTTACGTCCCCACTGTAATAGTACACAGCGCGTATTTTTTTAGTGGGGACCTGAAAATGTCCCCACAATTAAATTGTGGGGACACATGTCCCCACAGCTATAGTAAAATCTCAAAAACACACAAACTTCCGTCCCCTGAGCTAATGCAAGACCTGTACACCGTGGGGCCTGTGCGAAGGGTTGCTTCAAGACCAGGATAAAGTGACCAAAACAATTTGAGCCCCATAGTAGGCTACATGCACCAAAATAATTACAATTTTGTGGATCAGTGTTGACATATACACATGGAAGGAAAATATTTGCAACCGTAAAATGATGATTTCTCAAAAACTGTGGGTGATAGAAAATATTGGTTAACGTTTTTGAAATCGGGGCAAGAAAATACAGGGTCAGATAGTTTTAAGTCGGATTAACTAGCCCATAAGAGCTCTTAAACCCTCCGTGGCAAGAAAATACAATAAGAATTTCACATTCAAGTACATGTGCCAGAAAAAAGTTCAATTTTGTTGACTAGTGTTATCTGAGTAGTTGTAATCTTTACTCCATTATAAATTTATTGAAAGTGCCAAACATGGACATTATTTTGTACCATGTATTTTGCAGTCCATTCCTTGAATACCTCGTATATTGGAATTTGTGTTGATGAGCAGCCATACATCAACGTTATATGACTGTGTAATAAGCGGGGTAATAAGTGAACAGAAGGTTTGCTCAGATTTCAATTAACCTTCCAAATACAGTGAGGTGGAAGGCTGAGGCGCTAACCACTACGCCACCTTGTCGCCCAGTTAGCATTGTTATATATTAATTAGTAGGTGTATTAATAGATCATTATTTTCGCAAAAATGTACACTGCATTGTATCAGATATTGCTATAGAGACAAACGTACTATTGTTCTCTAGATAAATTTTGTTTCTCTGTCAGTTAAATTCCCAGCTATATTTTTTCAACTACGCCTTTCAAAATGATCGGTCGAAATGATCGGTCGAAATGTCATTGCGCCCAGTTGCTGTTGGCATCCTGAGAACGGGAAGAAATAGAAGTGAAAAAAATCGAGGGGGAGGGGATTAGTGTGGGGGAGTGTGCGATAGGTTCTTCTGGTCGACTAAAATCAGCGGTACGGGGAGTACAATCTTGACGCTGTAGATTCCTTGACATTTCAGATACGGAAGTAAGATTAATTGTGAAACACACTCTAAATGATGCCCCTTATGTAATAAGAGCGATATACGTCTATGATAAATTCTTGGTCGCTATAAATGATAATTTTATGTAAATGTGTCATATGGTGGGCGCAGCTTCATTACTGAGATACTGAGATTACTGAGATAATTAGATCTAATTAAAAAGTTCCCTATATCGTGTGACTTGGCCCTGTGCGTGCCTTCTACACCTTCAATATCTCTGCAGCCGGTTACAACTGCCATGCCCACTAATCTGATGTCCCTGGTGTGACTAGGTACTGTATCATGCAAAGAAAACTTTCGCCTAAACCGTTGCCAAAGTGCGTCGCTTTCTAGTGTTATCACGCTGTATAGGCAGGACGCAGACGACCTACCGCCTCCCTCTTGCCATTTTCAGCATCCAAATATCATCTGCTACCCTCACCTCAAGACGTGAGTAGACTCACTTCCAGTAGTGGAGCATTTTTCAGGGACTTAAATTACATGGTACGGCTGCAGAAAAAATGAAAACTGCATGATAGTACTTTTTTATTTAAATAAGGTTTACAGGCAGATATAAAGCCTACCATGATATTCGATGCCTTGTTATCGAGTACTTATTTTATAAGTACTGTACTAACACCTACTGTATACGTACTGCATACGTAAAACGATCACCTGCGACCTCGGATTCAGCCTAGAAGTTTCTGGGTACCATGTAGGGCCACCTTGTGTCTCTCTATCTGTATAATACCTTAAAAATAAGCAACCATATAGGAACCTCCCCATTTCGGACCATCAAAGTCACCCAGGGAGCAATACATCCCCATTTCAGGTCCCAAACGGAGGGGCAGGCAGCCATTTTGACAAATGGCAGAAATATGGCGTCGAGGCAGAGGCTCACTTGTCAGGAAGTAAACCGATTTTGAAGTGGGAAACGCAGGTCTTTACGAACCGAACCGTGACTTCCATCACTTTTCTCATCTGCTAGAAGCCACAGTGTCTGCCCCCCTCCCATCCCCTCTCTATTTTGAAGGGGGGTCGCCCCTTACCTCACCTCACTTGGGACTGGTGGGAGGGTAGATCTACATCCGGGGGTCGAGGCCCGCCATAAAACAAGTGAAGACTCCTTCCCGAAGCATGATGGCGATGGCAAGCTAGGCGACTACAAGGACGAATTGCGTTGAGGTAATTGGAGTTTGATGAAGTAAAGGGAGTTGGGAGAGCGTTTTTGGTAGTAAAGGGAGGGGGAAAGGGGGTGGGGGTAAAATAGAAGAGGAGAGGGGGGACCCAAACCCTCTGAGACCCCCTTCGGCATAAGATCCAATTTGGCCTCACGCGGAAAAGCAGCGCCGAGGACTTTTACTACCCACACGCCGGCTTTTAGAATATTGGCCCAGCTGCGCGCCTCTTCGGTCCAAAATACCGGGGTTTTTTCCTCTTTTTTTACCGCCCCCACCTATTCCTTTTTCCGGCCCGATTCCTACGCCGATGGCCATCGTTTAATTATTCTCCCGGCGGTTCTTTTTTCCATTTGCGCCGTGTTTGTATGTGCCCCGATGCCTCAAGCAGACCCGTAGAACAAGTCGATGCTTTTTGCATTCGCGGCGAATGTTCAAGAGAGGAGGGGGAGGGGGAGGGGGAGGGGGTACCCTCACTTCGCAGCTTGGAATTGGTTCTTTTCAGGAAATCGCTATTGGAACAGTTTAACCTCTGTCTATAACCCAAAAGAGGGCTTCCTTTCATCGCTTTCAAATACGGTGTAATTGCGCCTTATTGCAATCGAGGGAGGCATGACCACCCATGATTCTGGGGGCGTCAAATTCACTAGGGCCCTGACCTGAATAAAAAGACATACCGTATGTCATCAGGCACGGCTCTCAAATTTGGGTGTGATTGTTGCTATTTGCCATGTTATTCTGCTGCTGACTACAATAATTATCAAAATATTATTGTGCTTGAACGCAAGCATGTTCCTGTGTTTTTACAGTCTTTACACAGAATTTGCCATACTATTCACGGGGTAGATTCACTACAGCATGTTCAATGTTATATAAAGCAATAAGCACAAATACAACAGTAGCTGAAGATTTAGGGTGGAATTTTCGTCCCACTGCCGGTTACTGCTAACTTAGAGGTACCAGTATTGGCCAGAGTACTGCTAAGTTAGCAGTAACTAGCAATGGGACGAAAATTCCACCCTTAGAAGAAATTTTTCAAAATAATGTATACTGAAACAGTTCGTAAACGTGATCTCTGAAGTTTCTATTATGATTTAATATTTAAGTACATGTCTAAATTCAATAATAATTATATTGTTGGCCTTGGGATGAAAGGAGTTAGAAGAAGCCATGGCCAATCAGAGTAAATGATATCACATCGCGCCAAGTCATGCACTTTTGGAATCTTATGTAGCCAAGTGCTGCTCTGGACACAGGAGGTTTACCAGGAATATCGATAAAGCGTGAACGTGAATATCGATACACATCAAGGACGACGAGATATTTTGCTTCGACTTATATTATGTTGAGAAGTCTCCCAGCCAATTCAGATCTTTCGTCTCTTGGCCTCTCCCTAGGCTTTCAACTGCAATGAAATTTATAGACGTAGCAAAAAAGTGAGGCTATTGCAATCGGTACAACTGCTTAGATCGACATGTTGTTTGTCTTTTAAATACCTGCCTTGATATAATCACGGCAGAGCTGATGGATTATGACAGTGCTGGGAAGAAATGAGAGAACCCTGGGGTAAACCCATGTGAACACAGAATCGAAACTACTGTATTTCCACATGAGAAAGTATCGTCTGCCTGACCAGGGGATCGAACTCGGTACTCGGTACTCCAGAGGTGAAAGCTACTATATTACAACTAATAAAATATATCTCGCATAAAATTACAATTTTTATCTTTTTAACGTCTCACTTCTTGTAATGATTTTTATTACTACTATTTTTACTACACTACTTAGCAAGACTTTCTTCCCCATGTTCAATGCGGTTCTGACATGGTATTCAGCTCCTGTTCTCTTGTGAGGTTCCATGTACTCTATAGTACTGGAACTATTTCAACCTTTTGCAAATTAGAAAAATGAATTCAGTATAATCACACATTCCCATTCACTTCAGATTCAAATCCGTGCTTCATAACACAAAATTTTGAAGGGAATAACTACGTCCTGCACCAAAAAAGAGGCAGTTCCCTAACAAGATGGCGCTTTTTTGCTTGAATCCTAACAGGTGCTTCCTCTTGTCATTTCACTACCCGAAAAAAAAAATCCATTAGCAGATTTTGAAGCGTTAATTAAAACCTCTCCGTGATGTCCCCAACTCCCTACACTTTTTTTCTGTCCTTTTTTGTGTTGAGGGGGGGTTGAGGTGCAGTAAATTTGCATTTCCACGTAGGGAAACGAGCGTAATAAAAGTGGACGGCGTTGCATTTTTTGGAGCCCCCCCCCCAGCCTGTACCCCTCCCCCGTCATTCGGTGGTCCGGAGGAATTTTAAATAGAAGTCGCAACTTTCTCTGGACTCGTTAATCAGCGGGCATAAAGTGCCTGGGTGCAATATTGGTCCACTTTTTCGGGAGGGGGCCAAGACAGCTGGAGGGCCTCCTTTTTTCTTCCAAAAATGTAGAGGCGGTAGGAATGCAGCTGCGACTTTTGCCAGTTTCAATTTGCAAAACAAGGAAAGAGAGGGGGGTGGAGGCCATTTTTCACCGGAGAGAAATGAGGCTGGGAGCCGCAAGAAAATAAGTGCAGACAAACGATGCATCCGCACAAGAATGAAGCCATCTCGCCAACGTCCTATCAATATTATCCCATCCACTCCGCCATTCTGAGCCCGGCTGCCCCCCTCCCCCCACCCTTTTTTTTGCTGAAGGATCATTCAGTGCATAGGGGGGAAGTGGGGGGGGGTGTCAGTAAGTTTCGGCTAACCTTGTTCTGAGCGGGGTAATGGCTGGCTCGGAAATTTACGATGGCTTGTTAGCAATGCGAGCGACAAGGTTCGAATTAAGGAAAAGTCAACAGGATTGTTGTGAACAGGCGGTGCCTCTTTTTTCTACAAAGGGGAGGTGGGAGGGTTGACAGAAGAATTAAATTTGGGACTAGATTTTTGATCAAAACAAGTCAGACACATTCCAGTACAGATTGTGTCATATACTCGTAGGTCTCGGGTGACATAGCAACTGACATTTCCTGCCAAACTCTTTCGTTGACGGTAAAAACCGGTACACACATTTGTGTCTGCGATTCCAAGTGGTGATTACTCTCCCTTGAAAAATTCATTTCATAATCCCTGTTTTCCCTAGGAAGAAATGTTTCGTCCAAGTTCTCCTTGAAGCGGTGAATACAAAATTAGACACGATAGAACATGTTATGTGTGTATTGAACATGTTATGTGTGTATTGAACAAGACTAGACGATTTAGAATATTGAGTCAGGTGACCCATGTCGCAAGGTTGGCTAGAGGGGGACCCATATGATTCGCATGTGTAATGCAACTAAAATTTCGATGCCATTATCTCTATGTCAGAGAACCGAAATGGTCGAAGCAACTAGCGTTATTAGATCTTGAAACATCTGAATGAATCTGTAATTTCGAAACTTTAGGAACACCATCTAGATTTGGTGTGAATGTACTATTGTTAAGACTCTAAGAGTAATAGCCTATTATGTTTCTTTCCTGGGAAAATTTTTCAATCGACCTCAAACACTAGACATAACATTTGAAACAAATACCTGCGGAATTTTCAAAACATCACACTTCATTTTGCAATTTCTTCTACTTCTTCTTCTTCATTATTATTCATAATAATAATAATACGAGTAATAATAATAATAATAGGTTTAGTGCTCCGCCCAATGGGCATCCGGCACAGTACCTTTATTTGCTTTGTAGTACAGCTCGTATAAGATGGTCCTTTTGCCGTAAACTCCCGGGTACCGTGAGCGATAGGGAAGGTGACAGGAGGGGATGTGCAAGGTGCAGTGCAGTACGGTTGCTTAGGTCATTTTGTGAACTCCCCGGGTGGTTTAGTCTATTGGAAATGCCACCCGATACGAAGCCAGAGTCGACCCTGAACTCTGCACGAGATGAAGGGGGTGTCCCGGGACGGGATTTGATCCCGGGACCTTAACATTCGTGGGCGCGTACGTTACCGCAGCGCCACTTCGCCTCCCTGGCAATTTCTAATTAACTTCGAGGTGACAAAATATGTATATAAAAGCTCAACTTACAACTTTAATCAAAACAATATCTCGAATTCCGTTAAAAAATTAGAATAAAAAAGTATTTGAATCGAGGCTTTCACGAGATGCCAACATTATCCTATGTGGCTATAATGTTTCCTCTGTCCTAGTCAACAGTGCAAAAAAGATAGTGATGCAGTAATTTAATGTAATTTTCTCTTGTAAATCTGTTCAGAACTGTTAATAGAGGGAATAAATAAGCCTAGGAAAAATAGCGAAAATACGGTTGAAAAAAGTAAGCATGATTTATGCACCAGCGAGCAGGGCAATGTGCACGACAGCAGACGAACACCAATAATAATCGGGTCACATCACATGCCGTGCAAAATAACGACAGTAAACTCGTCATCAATATGAAATAGTCTACAAGATTAGCACTCACTGAGCTATTCCAAATACAATGAATACATAGGACGCCGGACAAATATTATTGTCAAGTGTATTCAAAACACCAACAGGCTGGGCGTACGGACCGATTTAATTACAATCACCAGCTATAAAAATACTGTGTCTAATTGACGGCGGAACGACTATCGAGTTTTTGATTGCTGGCATTACGAGTGGATTGCCTGTCCGTGCCATCATGTTTTGAACTTGTCGATATTTTGACAGTACGCGCGTTTAATGACATCCAGGCTTTTCGCCGAGTAAACCGTTTACACCCTAAAACGAAGTCAATAGAATAACAAAATAATGAATGCGATCGAGTTCCTGTTAAATGTTAACATATTGCTATTGTTGTAAACGAATGTTGTATGCTAGTAAATACCAAAATGGCACTTTGATTTAAGCACTTTTCTACACAATACTTCATTATCAAAGCACTCTATACTGGCCTAATTAATGAAACGATTAAACGTCAATAAAAATTTACCGGCATTCATTTAACAAGTAACAGTATGCCTGGTTATATTCATACATGACCATTACTGCTTATAACGTATTAATTAATGGACTTCATAAATTTCTCTCTAAAAAATTATCCGTTCCCGGCATAAAAATGGGCATCCGTGTTATTGCTGCGATGCTAACTAATCTCCGAAGATCGATTATTCCTGCAAAAATAAAACAAAAGCAATATTTGCACTCAATACTCCAATTGGCAGAAAGTCAAACACTGGAGCGCTTAAATTAAAGCCTGCAGGCTTTCCCCAGCTTCCATGCAAACTGGTAGGGAGGGGCAGGGGAGTGGAGGAAAGGGGGTGGGGGGTGGAGGGAGGGAGGGACTAAATATTCCATTTGTAATTTTGAGCGTTACGACAGGCGCAATCACAATAGTTTCTAATAGCCCCGGACGCATTGACCATGTCCCATGATTTGATTGATAGCGGTAAGTGCTTAAGCATGTACACAACAGTTCTTTTTTGTCGCTGATATTCCGCCAATTTTGCCAGCCCGCCCTGCAAAGTTTAGTTTACGGAAAATGTGGCCAGGGGGGAGTGGCTGATGCAGGCAGCGAATAATAATTTGACTCATTACAAGTGACGTTAATGAGTTGCTCAGATACCCCCAATGCACGAGAAACTGTTACTCTTGCACCACCACCAGCGCCACCTAAAAAAACTGCGGGTAATTGATGCCACCGCTGATGCGCACTGAAATTCAAATTGGATCAAAAGGCATCTCATTAAAATTAAAGCCTGGCCGGGCCCCGCTTTTTTGCCCGTGTAGAAAAGTGCAAAATAACTTGATCGTGGCGATGAAAGGTGTGTTGACATGCACTAGGAACTCTGTTCCGGAAACAGGTGACCAGAACCTCCGGAGAGCCGACTACCCATAGGTCCCATTAGGTTGACTTTATGGGTGCTACGTGCTTCGGAAAGAGGAAGCCATTCGGCCCAATTTGACTTCCGAGCCCCGCACAAACAAAACCAGACTAATTTAGGGTGCCAGGGATCGATGTAGGGGCTGCAATTCTCACACAATTCGATCCATTGGGTGAAGGGCCATTGGGAGTCATACCCTGTGTTTTCTCTTATTTACCATTCCCCACTGCTGGCATAATTCAAGCACCAGGACAAGTGCAAAGAGCCACTGATGCTACTATAGCTTGACCAAATATAGACTCCGCATTTCCCGCCTAACTAATGGACAAAGACGTACCTCAGAGTGACGCACAGTATACCATTTTTATAGAGTTATAGCTCCATTAGTAGCTGAAATTCCCGGGAGACGTGGCGGCTAACTTTCAGGGTGACCGTCAGAAAGCAGATCAAAGACGTTGGCTCAAAATGGAGCACTGAAATTCAATCCTCCAATATCCTGCATAAGAGACCTAATGGACAACAGCAAGGTTGCAAAATGCCAGCAGTTTCTTTCTGGTACCAAGCCGACAACCTAGTCAGAGTGGACAGAGGCCCATAAAAGTTCGAAAAAATGCACCTGATAAAATATGAAATAACAATACCATTAGTGTAAATCCCCCCTACCACACTACGAATTTAGCTATGCCCATACAAGCTAATTAAACAGCCTGTAAAGAGTGTTTCATAAAACCTCATTATGCTCTCTTAATAATGTTCTAATATAGGGAATCGTACCGATTCAGGTTTTAACAAAGCGACAATTCGAATGCATTATCTTATATTCCAAGGTATAATCCAATTGCTGAGAACACAGAATGGAAGTCTTCAAGCTCTCATTAGCAATCTCGACAAAATCTATTTTCTTACTAATTTCTTAACTACATTAGATCACAATGATATTTGTCGTCCCACTGCTTTTTGGGCGGCCATGCTGCTCTTTTTAGTGAGAATTTACACCCCTGGTCTGATTCAGAAAGTTATACATCATTACGGAAGTTTGTATGCAGATGCAGTCGCGTTTTCCAAAGGACTGAGGAAGGGGGGGGGGGGTCCACTGCAATGCAGATTGAGTGCACTTCAGAAATTATGCTTCATTTGAATAGAAATTGACTTCTGTCGATCTGTCCTTTTTGGGGGGAAAATATATATATAATGGATAAAAATAGGGAATTTGAAGCCATTTCCATTCGGATGAACTCAGTTTTGTATGAAGCCCTACGTTAATTCAGTTTGAATGTTGATTGCGTGTCATTAGAGCAGCCGTTAAACCTCTAATCGTGCGTAACCAATCTCTCCACCCCCCCTCCTATTCGTCCCTCAAAAAAATTGATTTGACTACCAAGTCAAAACCACATTACCATGGACTGCTTGGTACATCTGCTCCCATTTTCGCGGGGGCTTGAATCCCGAATGAATCAGTCATACTCAACCGACATGCGAATAAAGGGAGCAAGGAAACGGCGTCGAAATGCGAATAGCAATGGGGCCGAAAAATGCAAATAATCAATCACGTTGGATTAGCCAGGGGAAGGAGGAGCGGGAGGGGGAAAAGAGGGAAGACATAAGAGGGCAAAGCTGACATGCAACTCACGTAACACTGACTTATCAAGCTTTCGATTTTTTTTTTCCGCCACTTCCACGAGCTTCCTCTGAAATTGTCGCTTCTAATGGGACTTGGGGGAAAGCTTCCCAGTCGCTGATGAGGACTTTTTTGTGCCTCCCTCCCTCCCTCTCCTCCTCCCGGCTCCTTTTTTCTGGAAGATGTGGAAGGTGCAAAGTGACTGCCAAGAGGACTCTCCTAGGTGACTCTCGTCGCGCTGCTAATCAAGGGCCCATTTGACACTGGAGGTAGGGTAGGTGGGTGGGAAGAGGCAGGGAGGTGGGGAGGATTTTACGAAACTCAGGCCGGAATGGCGGGGGTGGATTAGCCTGGATTGACAGCTAGGGCTAAGTTCGTTACCTGCATTCATTTCTCTAATTAATGTCGGTTCATTTATTTTTGTATCATTTGCGCACCAATTTGCCAGCGGAAAATGCCATTTCCCACTGCCTGAAAAAATTAGTCGTAGTAGGGAGTAAACTACATATATGGCCGGTTTGTGTCTAATTCTGCTAGCAGCCAATAAATGAAGCCTATGAAAATGAACCTTAAGGCCACAAAATTAGTTAAAGTGGACAACTGATATTTACCAGGCCTATATTCAAGACGCACAACTACAGAAGTACTGTATAGCGCACATTTTCAGCAATATTATCTCAGAAATCCTCGTACTTTGATCCCAGGTTGGCCAAGAATGTAGGAATCATATTTATCTCCACGAAGAAAGGTGGGGCTATAAACCAGCGACTCTTAAAGACCCATTTTCCTAACGGATTAGGTCAAAATGTCATAAATCCGGAAAGAATATTATAATGCAACTGACTTTTCTGAGGTTGAGTTTGTGTTTAGGATGAAAACAAATGTGCCGAATGGAATGTGACGCAGAAACTGAAGTTTGTGAGTGGGCGTGAACCCCCCCCCCCCTCTCCCTCCTTGCCTGCCTTCCTTCCTT
>JYFJ02002929.1:0-51990 GCA_000934665.2 Catajapyx aquilonaris
TAGTAGTGACTTATATTACCAAGGAGTATCTCCACCATGCCTGAAAATATGGGGTGTGTAGGTATAACAGGTAGGTATATAAAAATTCAAATGTGCAAAAGTGGTCCACTGTGCCCCGGTCTCCCCTAATATTATTTTAGTCCGCAGTCTTATTTTGCATCGTTCTGAGCTAAGTGCGCATTTGCTTTTTCAACCGCGAAAAGTATTTTATATTTATGATGTTTACTTTGAAAAGGAGATTACACTGCGCACGTGGTTCTTGCCTTTATTATAGTGACACACATGTCACTGTCGGCTGTAAACACAGAATCTGCGAATAAGTTTGAGGTTGTTTTGCCCCACACCTCCCATATACGTCGTACCTGCGCTTATTTCCCATGGGATCTGGGAATCATCTGAGTAATGTATCCGAACCTGACCTTCTCAACGTTACAACTCGATTGGCTTCTTTTTCCAGACGCATGAGTCAAAAAAAGGTGGAAATCTCAGTGAAGGAATTTATAAAAATACTGCAGTATTACTATTTTAGAAGATGGCAAGGTTGCTATGACGTTCAATACCACGGCGACATGGCAAGGTTGATAAAAGAATAATAATCAAGGAGCGTAATAGCGCTTTATTTGGAATGCAGTGCACTCTAATTAAAATAGAAAGTGAATAGATGAAAGAGAAGAATTTGTTATAGGGGGAAAGGGACAGCGAATATGGAAAAGGAGAATATAAGATTGATGAGAAATGTCGGATTCCTTCGAAATGAATACAATGGCGTCTTTCTGCAGTTATGCAGCTATCATGAGCAGCTCTAGAGAGAGTGATGGATTGCACGAAATCTGGAGAAAAAGAGGTAATCAGCTAATGCAATACGCGAGAAGTAAACGGGACCATTATAAGCCATAATGCTGTGAAATTCCAGATAGGCAAAATAAGTGCGCCGATTAATCAGCAAGATGGACGAGGGAATCTCGCGAAAATACAAGATTAGAATATTAAGACTGACCACCACAGAAAAGTCAACGGAGCATACCGTATTTTGTAAGCAAGTATTTTATATTGATTTAAAAAAATGTTCTGGCTACGAACAAAATTATTGCAAAATTGCAACGATAACATAAGTAATTAATACTTAGAGTCCGGATTTTTAGGCAAATGTGTTTTTGCTATGGTTGTGATCTTATATTTTATACTTTAGGCCTATAAAATTATTCTAGCTTTTTAATTTTTTGTAACATTATCCTCCTTACGCCCGAAAAAGTAAAAATTTTGCTCCTATTTGAGGTTTTTTCGTGCCTATTTAAGTGCCTAAAAATCCGTACTCTAGTAATTAATGTGCATGTCAGCACGCGAGCAAGATGAAGGTTCCCCCTTCATATCCATCACCTTACTAGAGTGCTGACAGTTGTATACCATGAGGATTCATTTGTCGGAATTTATTTTGACGTGCATGTCTCATTGACCTTTGTAGCCGAGTAACAGAGCGAATTTCGCAAAAAAAAATTATCCCATAAATTATCGACTTTAAACATTACATAATTATGTCTATTTGAAAATCGAACCCGAGACCACATAAGACGTGTAGGTAGCGGGGCGTTACTCCCGACCAGACCACGTGCCCTGAGACACTCTATAGCGCCAGGCTATAAAGTGTGCGTCAGGTTCATCCCTATAACAGCATTCTTTATTCGTTGTGCAAGGACATTGTCCCCCCTCTAATGACGCGGTATCGCTTATAAAAATATAAGTGCTTTCAAAGCATGACTTGCAAATATTAGGTAGAAATGCGCTGTTGTGGGACCTACAATGTCGTTTGCATTTTTATGGCCGATTTGAAGAGCCCGACCGCATCCAACCTCTTATCAAGACTCATTACCGTCCAGGAATAACGGTTTGATACACTTAACTTGTGCATGTACGCGCTCAATCCATTTATGAAACGTTGAAAATAGAGTAGTTGTTATAATGTAGTGCGGTATAGTATAGGCTTATGTTAAACACACGACTGCCACTGTCAACGTTTATTTGAGTTTTACTGTGTATGCCGTACAAGTTGTTTGGGGAGGGGGAGGGGGGTTCTAAGACGAAATATGTGCATATATGGATGATTTTATTAATACATACCGGTAATACAATATAATAAAACAATGAGTTCATTACAATACATTCCAAATCTTTTATAGTAACATACTACTGTATTAAAATGTAAGGCAAATGATAAGAGATTACTGACAATTCTGTCATATATATTAAATAATTACATAATAAGAGTAATTTTCCACTTACATTTTCTCACTTTCATTATTTTATTTTGTATACTTGTACATCCCTTTTGCGACTATACTATTTCATGAACTGATATAAACTGACATAAACTGGAATAGAACTAGTCATGACCACAGTTAGCAGCATAAACGCCCACAAACTGGGCAAAACTTCCTTAAACATTTAATCCGACCTAGTCAACAAGCAAAAAATGAAAAAGTAGGTGACCACCTACGACAGAATTGTTTTCCAGTGTCTTTTTGGTCGGTGATTCCACCTTTGATTCTATTTTCCCCACAGTATATGAAAGTAGAACACATCCCCACTAGGATCGCAAAGCTACGCGAAACTAATCTCGTGAGACGTGCGACACCATTGCGTAAGCATGTTATTCGCATACGTCATGAGTCGCAGTGCTCAATGGACATTGGCAAAGATCCATTTCTCCTTTGAATGGCCCTTCTCGACGGTCTCAGATTATCGCTCGCTTCTCGAATTCAAATTGCTTGTCGGATGATGACGTTCTCGGAAACTGAAAGACGCTGACCGTGTATGGGGTGTGTCAGAGTAAAATTCCGTAGAACTGGATTATCCTTGGGGGAATACGAGAATATTATCAAGTTCTGGGGAATGGAGAGGGGCGTGTGAGTCCTTGGGATTACGTGTGGTTCACAATTCTGGATCCGGGGAATGAACTGAAAGCACGACATTTTTTTTTTTTTGAATTTGTGGTAATGAATTGGGCTGCAGCTGTATTTTGGTGGATTCCTGAATGTGTGGAATAACAGCGACTGGAATGTTTTTCCTCATACCTATGCTGGTCCAGGTTGGCATCTGTGAGTTAAGAGGGGGATAGGGAATTCTCCGGAATTCCTTTAGTTCAAATATGTCCGCACCAGGCGACACTCGATTTCCTGTCATCTATGGACAAAATTCAAAATTATTTCATATTTTTTATAATGTATATCAATCGGTAGTAAATAATTACCTTCCTGAGACACTGAAAAAAAATTGTTTCACTAGAAATGGTAATTCAGCGACACCTGACCTTATTACAAGGCTCAGTGCCAGTGAACCTACACCTACACTAGTGACACAAAAAGAACCAATGTTATTAGTGCTAGGAGGATGCGTTGTTATGCCTGGCTTCCCATGCAGCCTGTACAATATATGTCCTCCTCCAGTCAGAGTGGGCCACAAAGAAATTTAAAATCCTATGTCATCGAACGTGAGACGAGCTGGTATTTTCCTTTACAAATTCGGCATTTTCCCAGGGGCAGATTTGCTTTCATTTGCGTCCTCCACTGGTTTGCTCCTGAGGCAATGGTCGTTGCTTATGCGGTATATAGGTTTGAATAAAGGGATGTGGTATAGTCTCTCTGTGCCTCGCGGGATCAAATGCAGCTGACAGGGCCTCAAGATTGAAATATTTGGTTCAAATACCCGTAGGTGAAAGGGCAATTGCGAGGGCATGCATTGCTACAAACAGGTCGGTGCCCTGTTTTGGGCATCTAATTCTTTTGTGGTTGTAGAAATTACCTGGGTTATGTAACCCAACTGGGCGACCTTTGACCTATCCATTGTGTTTCACGGCAGGTAACTATGGGAAAGTTTGGAAGTCGGGTGTCAAGGTCAGCCACCTTGATCTTTCCATGCGCGTAATTTGCATGTGTGATTACATCACATATGCGGCCAGACCAAAATACCGCGTCAAAAAATTCTGAATGAGATCTGACATGTGCACATCAAGTGCGTCGAATACCTGACGGGACATTGAGGCAGAAATAAGCAACTGTCCCAAAATAATTTTATAACCGCCACAGGAATTTCTATGCAGTGCAAATATGATGTCGGAGCATGCTAGCTATGTACTTTCGGGGAGCACCTTGTTTATGAATAGGACTCGGTGAGTATGCCAGTAGTATGTCAGGACGCATTTGCACGCGTCATGCTCTTAATAGCGGTAATAAATTAACGTTGCTATAGCTCTCCCTAGCTGTAAATTAGAATCGAACAGACGCGGCTGCCTGGTATCTTTTGGGCTTCGTCTAACCTTTTAATCGTCCTTACCTTGTGGTGAGAATAGTTATTTACTACGTATTTCCAAATTAAGAGGAAAAAACATGTCTGATTTATTCAGAAAGTATTGTCCTAATTTACAGCAAAATCCCATGTGAAAAACTATGTTGGGCAGTATTACAATAATTTTCGCTGCACATTAATACAGTTCCTGTGTCATAGACAACCAAAATTTGACATTTTTATGGGAAAACACACCAATATTAATCCTTTACAGACAAGAAGTTAAAGCTGCAGTTATAGCATGTCATGCAGTAAACTTTGCTGAGCAACAAGGTTCTATATGAGAGCAAAAAAATGGGACTCCTGCTCAAGTACTACGGTGATGAAAAGTGCACCATAGATAAACCGGACACTTCCCATATTTGCCCCTTCATATATTTCACGACCTCTCAGGTGTTCTATAGAAGAGTGGCTCTGACTTCCGTCTTGGCGGCCTATCTACACTCCACGATGTTTTCCTACTTAATTTATATGGGCTCAGGGACGAAAGTACTTAACGGAAGGTTACTTATTTTTGGCTCTTGGCTATGGACATCTATTTGTCCGGCAATATATTCCAGTTATATTTAGTCCCCGCTCAGGTGGGTGTCTGTTGGTATGCCACCTAGGAGCATCACATCGTAAGGCACGCGAGAATTGGCATCAGTGATATAATACTGCACCGGTTGCAAAGTGTTACTATGTGCATTTTTCGAAGGGGTATCCCAATTTATTGGACTGAAAATGCATTACAGGCTAGTCATTATTTGCGATCGGCCAAGGCATATTTACTCCTTGGCAGTGCAAACATCCTCCCTTGGTTACATCCAAAAGTATTTGAGTCATCCCTTCTTCGATGGCAACAGATTTTTATATGGGAAGCAAAAGCATTAATAATGGTTGCCTGGGAGGCGTCTTACATCTTGGTATGTCTGGAGTTTCGGCTCAGATGGACGCCATGATGACCAAGGCTGGACGGCCGTACTGGCGCCGAGTAAATAGGATTTGGCCTCTGTACCAAA
This sequence comes from Catajapyx aquilonaris, assembly GCA_000934665.2. Lineage (NCBI taxonomy): Eukaryota > Metazoa > Arthropoda > Diplura > Dicellurata > Japygidae > Catajapyx > Catajapyx aquilonaris. The sequence goes on from JYFJ02002929.1 coordinate 5,340, forward strand.
CAATTTCTGGGAAAAATCCTCGGTGAAGTTTGTACATAATCATGCGGATCCAGTGCGGGCGGAAATGTTTATTGTAATGCTTTCACAGAAGAGAGAATTGCTCAAATGCGAGGGAGGACCCAAAATGTCACGATTGTATTTTGGTACTAATCCTAAAATGTCATCGTTCACGTAACTGTTCGGTATAAGGAGACAACGCTGAGAGCCAAGAGGCGGTCAATAAGTCGATCACTTTTTTTTCATCTTGTAGTCTTGCAGGGTTCTAAAGGATGATTATTCAACAGTTTGACCTAAAGCATGAAAGATTTGCCTGATGCTGTAAGCTTTTTCATAATATAACAAGTGCCAATTCTACAGGTGTTACGTAATTGGTGTGTCTCTGTTGATTTTTAAGTTAAAAGCTGCATAATATTATGACAAATTGGAGTGTGTGTTGCAAAATTTATTTATTACAAAAATTGGGAACTTGGCTGAATTGGTATTTTAAGAGGTTATGTAATAATGTCTAGTAGCAATAATAATACTATCATTCGGACCGGAAACATTCTGCATGAAATTATAGTTTGCAGAATATTGTCACTCTAAAATGAAGAGCCCCTAATAGCATCCAGACAGAGCAGCGGTGATTGCAGGCCTCTCTGCCGTCTGGCCAGCAATAATTACTTTAACTCTGGTCCCCTAGTACAACGCAAGGATCGTTAAACTCCAAACCATTGATAATGTCCCATCCAGCTTGAATCCCTTGAGCAGCAGAATTTTCCTGACAAGAGATCCCAGCTTCCTCAGCGTTTTCAGCATAAGATGGATTCAATGCGTCTCTCCTCCTCCTCTCATTAGAATACATTGTGCTCCACAAGTAGGACCGAAATTTTCTGGTGGCACGTGTATTCCTACCAGCTTGGCGGGGAGTCCCATTGACAAACTATGTTTACCACAGATCTTGGGAGATCCAGTATTTTTTTCGTGAGTTGGCCGAACCAAGTAGTTAAGTCTGAAGGGTGGTTAGGTTGGATTAATAGGAATCGTCCGGTTCTGTTGGAAAAGGTTGTGGGTAGATGAACAATAGAACGACTGATGCAGAAAAACGGAAAAATTTATATGGTATTGTTGCATCAATGCACTGGAGCCAACTCACTTTCAATTTTCAACACACGGCGGCACAAATATATTACAATGTCGTTTATTTCGCCCACTCGTACGCTTGATGTCAATTACACAAAAATTACTGTTACTCTTGAAACTATCTGCAGAAGAATGGGCATGAAGCTGGATTAAACTGGATAAACGCGGATTAATTAGCTGGCGGATCATCCCCGCATAACGAATTCGGACCATGCAACGTTTGGTGTCATTGACATTTATTTTATATATACAGTATTTATTGTTATATTGCAAAGTGGAGCCTACCAGCTTAGCACTAGTTCGCATCTAAACGTAGCCTTCAATTACTGTCAATGTCCCCTACGTCGCTCCCCATTTATATTATTGTTGGTACAAGTCCAACGCTTATGAAACGTTGTGAATCCAACGTGTTTACAAGAATGTGTGGCAAAGAACAAGGTTCGGACGTGGATTTACACCCTCCGTTCATCGTCAGCGTCCACGACACGTCCAATCCGGTCCAAACCCTGCGACTAACCGGCGGCAACACTTCCGCTCCTTCAAGACGGTACAGTAACAGTACAGTACAGTTACCCGGTGACGTCATGTGCACCCCTGTAAACAACTAGTGAAGCCAAATGCATTTGAGTATAATTGTCTCTGATGTCATCCGATGGTTGTTGAGTGATCGTGTTCTTCGTAAGATTCGACCATGAACCTTGGCTTAGGCATTTAAGCCCAGTTCCACTTCTGCGAACTACTTTCAAGGTTGGATGAGTACAGGCAACGGCCTTTTTGGTAAGCTATGGCCGAAAAATAGGTTTGTCAACAGGCCAAATGCATTGGAGTGCGGTGACTGCAATTAGTGCGACCTAACCTAACTCGTGAATAATATATAAGAGGCGGCTTTTTTGTCGTGTGGGTTTGCTTTTGACCGTGGCCGACATATGCGTGGATGCAACATAGTATTTTGGGATTATTAGGGGAAAAAAGCGCGGGATGTATTTCAGGGGAAAGTGAGGCAAATTGAGATATGAGAACTCTAATTGGACTAGGCGGGGTTATCCACCTTTGGCGTAAATAAGTGAAAAAGTCAGCCTTATGGACTATTCATAGTTCTGTAGCATTTCTGTAGGTGGAAAACGTCACAGGAAGCAATTGCGTGTACACCAGATTTGATATGGGCGTTATTATTATTATCATTATCATTATAATTATTATTATTATCATCGGCGCAGTTAGAGCATATATGGAAATGCGTTGTTTCGCAAGGACCGGGCTCCTCTTTGGGAAGTTTGGCAAGGATTTCCGACTTCATGGCAACTTATGCTGAATTTTTTCGTTGCATTGTCGACGCCGATTACGTCGATTTAAAATTGGCGGCGGGGTGGCGAGGCGGTGAGGACTGCAAGATATTGCTGCATTAACTCTATGTTGATTTTTAGCCAAGGGTATTAATTATTAATCAAGCGTTTTGGTTAATTATTCAAAATGGGTACAATTTGCTGCCATTCTGTCCATTTGCACTCTGACATTTAGAGATTTGGAATGACACCACCATTGATGTCATACCAGTGCAGTGGACGCAAAGGCTGCGACTTTCCAAAATGTAATAAATGGAGTGCAGAATCGTCAAGATTTAAGGAAACATTCTGCAGCATTCATGAACGGCTTACAGAGAGTTGGATAAAGCGTGCCTCTTAATTTACACAGCAATTAAATTAAGTTGCAGTAAAATTTCACTGGCATCAGTACACATTAAGTTGTTTACATCTTCCCTAACCTACTCCTTCAACTATTTTCCCATAGAGAACTCTTCACCACGTAATTAAGGTGCTGCTAACAAATGCAACTTGACTTGCACATGTGCAGCGAACTTATTTTGCTTTTTTTTTGCATAACCCCAATGGCGCTCTTGACGATATCCATATCCAATATAGTTTATTAGAAAATGCTTGGCTCTCAACCTATGCGCAGGGGTTAGTGTCCTTAGGACTACGCGCCATTACTTATCAGGTAATTATTTACTGAAACCGTCCAGGAGCTACCTTGAGTGTGCCATCTACGACTCGACAAGCTGTTTTTAATGACAAAAGTTTGGCACAATTTTTGTAGCACGCGACTGCTGAGATTTATTAAAGGTAAATACACTCGAGAGATTTGTAGCGACTTGGAAAGAGTGTACTAATTTCCCGGCTAGTTTGCCTCGGGCCACTATGTTTGGCCTTAGGGAGGAAAAGGGTGGCCCCAGTCCATTACAGATCTATGTCTGGAGGAGGAGGAGGGTAATTGTTCACTGTCGGAGGGCATGTCAGTTGGTCCATGTCCACTGCCACCACCCACCGCATTGCCTTTTCTTTGGCAAAGGCATGGGCTTCCGTTGCTCTCACTTACACATGCCTTGCCAAGTGTAAGGCATCTCGGGAGCTAAGTATAAAAAAGTGGGTCTAATTTACCTACAGTGAAGAAACCGGATTGGACTTTTGAAGACGATGCCGGTTTGGAATTTGGGAGCCATGTTGGATCACGTGATTGCAGCTACTGGGATTGGTTCAACTGGCGCATGCGCATAGACGTCCATCTTATTTTGACAATATAAAAATCAGAGTAACTGCCACGATTTATTCGAGATATCACTCCATAAATTGCAAAAATATTATGCATGATATTTGGCTCAAGGTTTGCTTCCTTTTGCATAAGACGCGCCTGTCAATCCCGACACGAAATTAAGAAGCCGCGACGAATGTCAACGGCAATCAGACGGCGTCTCCTACGTAATATTTGCTTTGATTCAGCTACGCATCTAATTGTCTAGTCTGGAGGTCATATCAATTGGTTTTGTGCACAGTCCGTTTACGTCATAGTACAAATCTACAAACCTATCATTTGATCTAATACACGTGGCGGTATAAGAGATCTTATTAGCTTCCTTCAACCACTTCTTAATTTGAGGCTGTTTTGGCGGGGTAAAAATACCTGCGTATTTTCCTTTTTTCCTTGCAAGAAGTTGTAAAGAAGCAAGGAAATATTTATAGAATGGGTTACCCACCCATTCATTTCCCGACTTATTTCATAACATGCATTACGCAATTTCGGTTTAAGATTCAAAAATCTAGCGGTTTGTATAGTTTCGGATGAAAGGTGCGATATTTCTTAAGTGTTGAACAAAAATGCGTGGAAAGACATCGGGGAACCAAATAAGCCGCTTTCCTTGAATTTCGTATTATTTTCGGTTCAGAGGCGCCAGACTTAATTTTTTGAGTTGTATTCTGTACAGTGTGCCAAAGGTCACCATCTACGTTGTGCTGTCGATGTAGGTTTCCGCTCTTCCTGGAAAAGCATCTGGTGTTGTCTGTTATGGCCTTCACATTCCTCCCTATACCCACTTCCCCCGCCATTCTCCAATGTCCCTTGATCTGAAAAGTGCCAAAAATCTGATTTCGAAAACGCAAGATTCACTTAAAGTTATTTTATTCAATAAGTTATCTCTCGAAACATAGAAAAGAAGAGATGTATTATACAAAACTCTGTCACAGCCAGTTCTTTTTAAAAATATCCTCGTTGCGAAATATTCCCAGGTCTCACCAGACCGCATATTTTTCGTCTCTCATTTGGTACAACACACGAAACAGAAAATTACATTCAATCGAATAACTTACCGAAGACATAGTGACTTGTAGTTTTATATCACGATACTCAACATCAAACAAATGAAACAACACAACACTCTGGTCTGAAATGATCTGTTGATAATAATGGAGGTATACAAAACAAATATTTAGAATTAAGTGACCTGAGGGGTACACATGTGAAGCATTGAGCTCAAAGGAGTCGTTGTTGAGTGGAACGACTTACTTTTTTTTAAAGTACACCCTTTACGAAGGAACTTATAACCGACTTAAGACAGGAAAGGGAGGGACTATTGTTGTCACAACAATTGTATTACGACGTACACAGAAGAGTACCATCACAGTTCCCACAAGCATTACAGTTGGACAGCGGTGTTCAAAGAAAGTTAGAATGCCTGTTTAGGCGGTACGGTACAGTCGTACCGTCGAGTAGAATGGACATTGCGTTCAGTGATAGTGTCGACAATAACGGTATGGATATGTGATGCATGTGAGACAATCAACATAATCCAACTTGTGCCCTGTATTGTTGAGGGCACCCCCGAATTCCAGAAATGGACAACAACGTCACTGACCGTGTCACAAAAGGCCCGGTATAGTAATGGGCACGCGGTTTTCAGTCTTTAACAGAGAGTAAACCGACTCCCAGGAGGGAGCAAACATGGGTACCGTACTTGAACCGGAAGGTCATCTGAAGACCAACAAACTCCGGAGGTACCAGCATCAACCAAGCGAGGTCATCAACCTCATGAGTGGAACATATCCGACCCGTACGACGAACAAGCGTCAAAAAAGCCGAGTTTCCAACTCTGATAATTTCTCTTTCTTGGATTTAAAAAAGGCCTCAAAGGTCAACATATCAGAGGTCGAGAGTTCAGAGGGACAAGGCCGGGGGTGATGTCTGCCGCCTTTTGATGACGCTTTGACGGTGCAGGTCGGACTTGTTACATACGGTGACCGTCCCACTCTGGGTCACCGGAGGACTGTTCTTCCCTATAAGCGTCCCAAACATCTTGGACACCGAGAACTTCCGGGTCTTCTGCAAACTGTTGAGGCTGCGGCACTCAGTTATGAGATATTCAAAGGCCTGGTACACCTCAAAGCTGTTCTCGGCCACGGACACCTCAAAGAAGTGGCATCCAGCTTGCAATGCTGCAGTACGACCTTCGACCTCTTCCACCTTTGAAACAAACGGATCATTAGACTCAAGCCGGGACACCACAGCCAGATCAACTCACCTCTCGTAAGTGCTCCAAATCACTCTTGTTGCCCAGAAGGACCACAGGCATGTTGTTGACGGTACGGATTTTCTGCAGATTCTCCAGTGCTTCCAACGCATAATGAAATGACGATTTGTCCGTAATGGAATAGACCACAACGCAGGCGTCCGCCCATTGAACTTGTTCCAGAGGAAAGGTCGTGTCACTCTGAAATGAACAGAACACGCTCATTAAAATAATTATTTTATGTGGCGTTTCAGTCGACCCCGATTGCACACCCAGTTCATAACCCTGACTTTGGCACCGGCTCTAAACCACAAACTAGCAGTTAGGACCAGTTCCAGAATCTGCAAGGCTGGTGCCATTGCCCAAAAGAGGGTGTGACGAAACCCCCCTTTTAAAGTCTAGATTTGTACTCACCGGTCCGTTGGAGACGTCTATAATCTCAGCTTCTAGAGAGGCGTTGTTGATGCTAACCACTTGCCGGTACAGTAAATCTGCAGAAGAAGACAGGGACTCTTGCAACATTACCGTCAAGGGGAACATCTGGGTCGCTGACTCACAGGCCATTTAACCATTTTACACGACCCCACCCCCTCACCCGTTGGCACCTTCCTAACATACTACGTCTCATTATTCCGTCTCCAAAGAAAAAAAAGAAGAGGAGGAAGAAGCTACATGGCGACGGTATTCCGAAGTTTATATATCGGGACGATCTGGAGAGGAAATTCGCAAGGTCACCTTGCGCGTGTGTTCCAAATCTGCTCTCTAGTGACGTTCCTCCAAAGTTTTTTTAAAACTCGACTCAATGAAACCAGGTACGGAAATGGGTCCGGTAGAGGGCATCGTGCTTGTACTGACCCCTATCGGATGGGCGGATAAACTTCCGCATATTTGTGCCGTACCTAACAGACGCGTATGTAATTCGTCCCATCCCCACTTCTAAATGCCCATGGAAGTTTGATATATAGGTGGGGTCAAAAACTCAATAACTCACAATTTTGCACGGTGTTTTAGAGCGGTTGTTCTAAGCAAATACGTGCCTTGGCAGCAGCCTTTTCTGAAGGAGGACCATCTCCATAGGCAAAGTGCCAAGGTTCCTCGATGAGCGATCAGCTGATTAAATTTAGGAGAAGGAAGACGCCCGGCGCCTGTAGTTTTTTGGAAAGTCCAACTAGTGATTGTGGCGCCGTCTGTGTCCAAAAAAAGAACCATTGTTGACAAAACTACAATAGAAAGTTGCACTGGCCATATAACCCAATGTTTACGTTGGAACTAGTGGCAAGACTTGAAAATGCCTCCACGTCTCATATATCGACCAAAGAGTGGTCATAAAATGTTGAGGGAATTCCCTGACGTAACTAGAGCATGATTTCATTTCAGGGTTGTTAATTGCCGTTGGGGATTGGATACATAAATGATTTGTTGTGTAGCCGTCCTATATTTAGGAGCGGTCAGAAATTATATCACTATTCCCAGGGAGCTTCCGCAAATAATGGAGTTACGAGAGAAAAAAAGGTGCGACCTTGACTTTTTTTTTGTGGTCTACTGCTATGTCCGGAGCCTTCGGACATTTCCGGCGCCGAATTGCTACCAGATTGCTTCTGTTTCCCCCCAAGAAGTTGGCCATTTGCCCACTACTGAAATTCGCACTTTATGGGAGACCTTTCTTACGACAGGACAAACATGCGGAGGAATTGGGACGATAAGTCATCAAGCGAACCTCGAACCCGCTCTTTTTGGCTTTCGAAACTTGCTAAGGCCATTTGGGCATATTATGATTAAATTTGGCCAAATCGTGGATATGGGTGAGTCAGCTCCCATTGAATACAAAACACCCCAGAAGTGGAGCAAGTAAACTTACCAGTGTTTGATCGGTATTCCCCAATGAACCGTTTGGTGAGGTACCGCACCGTCAGGGCTGTAAAGACATAGAAAAATATATGTCAAGTCAACAATGAACCTTTCCGGTTTTAGCAGCTCAGAAAACCAGGTCAAAAGGACTATCCACGCAGTCTGGGGAAATCCCCCTTGGTCGTAACTCATGACATTAGTGAGAAATTGGGGTCATGTTGTTATCTTCTTGGCAATTTGTAACCTCCCCTGAACTATCCCAGTAGCCTACAATCCTAGATGTCTGAGCCGTTTTTGGCACCAGCCACCCCCCACCTAGTGCCTTCCTAAATAAAAGAAAATGGGTGTGTCCTCACCTGATTTGCCCACGTTGCACCTGCCCAACACAGCTATTCGCACTCTGAGGTGACCTGGGTTCTTCTCCTCTGTCCTCATCTTGGCCACCAAATTCAGGACGCTGGATGCACTTGGGGCTCCGATGGTGAACAACCTATGACACAAATGCATTCGCTCAGCTCGGGATGTAGCGAGGGTGTAAACAAGGGCCATTCAGGCGGAAAACAGCCGTTAATGTTAATGAGAAGCGTGATTTTAACGGACACCAATGGCGGTTTTTTTAACGGACGAAAAAAACCGTTAAACGGTTCTAGGGCTTACCTAATATCCACAAGTACTGAACGATCCAAAAAAAAATCACCAGTAATCACTGTCCACCAATGCACTGATCTCACACGCGAGTAAGTAACGTACAGTATAACAGGAGTAAGTAGTGATCAGCACGAGGCACAGCTCGAGACTGCTGTTGGAGCATGGCCGCCCGACGCTTTTTATCGGCTTCCTGGACCGAAGCCATGCGCGCACCTCCCATATCTGCTCCTCTTGCCAACGCCTTGCCTTCCCAGTGGAACAATCGACGGGACCACGTGCTGTTTCCTCACACCTGACCTGTTTGTTGTTATAATTTAGATTATTAAGGTAAGAGGTGGGGGAGGAATAATGGGGTTGTTCGAATCGCGTTGAGAAACGTGTGCCTATTATGTGCCTGCATAATTAAGTGTTTCTTGGAAGTGGGCACGTGCCAGGAGAGGAATATGGCTATCGAAATTGTTTAGGGGGAATGGAGATATTGAGGAAGGAAGGATGTGAGTCAGCCTTGGCCGGAACCAGCCTGTTTTTGGGGCGGAGTGACCATAATTAGGATCTTGGCGAAGTGGTAGCCAGTAATACACAGAAGTAGTCAGTATTATATTTTAAGTTATGCTCTTTATTATAGAATTCTGTAACACACAACAGTTAGTCACATGCTAGAAGTCCACAGCCAGAAATATCTGGCGTAGCCTCAGTTAAAATGCAACCAAATTGAAATCGTCCTGCTTGCCACAAATGTTTTCAATACCTTATGATAAAGTGAAATATGCTGTTCAACCGAAGAACTACTACTACTACTACTACTACTACTACTACTACTACTACTACTACTACTACTACTACTACTACTACTACTACTACTACTAATCATCATCATCATCATCATCATCATCATCATAATCATAATAACGTGCCACATAAAATTTCATATTAATCCATATTAAATCCATATTAATTATAACCTACTCTAATCACGTGAGCGTGATTAGANCTTTTTCATGTTTACTTCTATTGTCCCCAACGTCAGTCACGGGACTGGGAGGGGGGGGGGAAAGGGTGATCTGGGGAGAATTGGCGTTCAGGGGGAGGGGTGGGGGGAGGGAGCAGCCAGGGGGAAGGGGTGGATAGAGTGAACCCGGAACCCGAAAATCGAAAAAAGTCTAATAGCACGGCTCTGTCTGTCTGGTCTGGGGGGAATGGGGGCGGTCAGGGGTAGGGGGTGGTAGGGAAGGGGGCAGCCAGGGGGCTCGACAAAAGTCTTATAGCACGGCTCTGTCTGCCTGATACCTGTCCACAGACAGAGCCGTTCTATAAGACTTTTTTCTTCGAAAAAGTCTAAAAGTATCACAAAAGTGCTCATTTTTTCAGTTTAAATAATGATGAATGAAAGATGAATTCGTTATGAAAGCTAAAAATATGTAACCAGTAGACTAATTATGGGAGCTTTTATACTGAATGGCAGGAACTTCAGCTTCCAGTCATAAATACGCGATATTCAACCCACTCCAATCGTAGTGACATTTGTAATTAATAGCAAGGTCAAGATCTTACGGGCGCATGAGCGATTCCGAATATTTCTGCACATAGGCCTACATGGAATTTCGATCGTTACACGCCTTCCTGTTTTACGTAAAGCTTTCCCCGTCATCCCACTTCGCTCACAGGGTAATGTGTTTTCGTCTTCGTCCTTGTACAGTACAGAAAGAATGGAAATTTCTGAAATTTGTCCACCGCCAGGTAACCCGTTACCGTAACAAGGTGAATTATGTACGGTAGTACATTTATACAAGGTGGTACAAAAGATGCACACTTCCTGTAGTAGTCTTCTTGACAATTTCTAAGATAAAATTACCATACTTAATCGACTATTACCGGTACGTTTTGAATTATTGTAATTAACACAATTCAAAACTTAATAAGCGATTATCCCCTCAGTTAAGCCAAAACCGCCAAAATCAACCAGGGTAATTACATCATAGAATAGGCTACTCTTTAAAAAACCTACATCTGAGAATTATTCACACCTTTTGTCCCACCCTGTATAAAATCAGCTTACGCAAGGTATACGTCTAAAGTCGAATCCCTATAAATAATATCTTTATTTGTTTACTTTTGTGGGAGGGTTAAGTGAGTACGTATAGATGTGACATTGGATCTCCTTCAAATCTTTGGCCACTGCACTGTGAAGAAATATGGAACCATATATATCGTAGTAAAAGAGTTTCGTTACTACAGAGTTTTACTGCTCAAGTGTTATTCACTAAAACGCAGTCAACTCTTTTTACTAGTGAACAACATACTATTAACTTGTTGTGAAGCAATGCGTACTACACATCTGATTTTTCAACTCAAAAATATACAATATTTTGTTATAGGCTCGCGGAGCTCACTTTTACTCCAGTTATAAGTATACCTGATGACTTTACATTTTACAGTGACAATATATTTAAATTTAAACTCATTACGCGTTGTTTAAAAATAAATACGTCATGGTGGATTATTTTGACAGTAGCAGTACTTAACTATGTCCCGATTATGATCACTCTGATTGCACAACTGCTTCACAGCCTAGGTAAGTTTATGTAACTTCTGCTTGTAGACATGTTTTCATGAGGCAGATCGATGTTACATAATTATTCCAATTAATGCACATTTCTTAACTTGTTGCAAAATATATTACAGTATATCTAATCCTCATACAGTGTCTCCTTTCCTCTCATCCACGTGCAACGCAATTATTGCAAGCCATATAGCTGACGGGTTGCAAATAAGCACGGTTCGTTTAATTAGCAACATCTGACATTGAATCATTTTCTGTTTCCCTGAATTATACTAACAGTGGCACGTGCAAGAACTACCTGGATTACTTGTAATGAAATCTGGGCATTGTCGTAATTGCAAGCGCATGCTGGGGCGCTCCAAACGAAATAACAACCCTTTTCAGTCTGGAAATCCGCCGAGTATTAGTTCATAATTTGAGAGAGGCGGACGGATAATAAAAGCGGGAAACGAAGCAAAAACCAGTGATTGGTATGGACACGTGTAGAACTCGGTGATGCCCATGATGGAGGCTAGATTCATTAAAGCCAGCAGAGGACTGCACGTGGAATCTAATCTTTCTGCCGAGGGATTCCAGCTTCCCTGGGTGTCTGGTCCATTGGTCTGATTGGTCCAACCTCAGTCAGAAGTGTCTCATGTCACATCCAGGAAGAAACTTGCAGTTTTTGACCTGCAGGCCCACACGTGCTGGGTATGCGCCTGGATACCAGGCGACCCGCTGTGAGGATTCTTCTGTTGGGTTGCCTGCTCGCCAGGATCAGCTATTGACCCTCAGGCTATTCCGCACTTCTGGTGACCAACTTTCAAGATCATCAATTTTGAGATAACTAGAGATAACGTAGAATAATAGTCATACACAATTTGTGCTACTTTGCTAAGATTTTCCGCACTTATCGACACTTTGTCCTTCTTAACTGCCCACTTGTTGCTTCGGAGACAGGCCCAATTTCCTGGCGACGCTCATCTAAGTCGACAGGTGTAAGTGTCAGGAAGCATCCACATTCCTACCCTTTTCGCCTGGGGTCTTCCAAAATATTTTTTTTCGGGCTCAGTCTTTTCGACTCCATTTTTGTCCCTTTGGGATGCCAGATTGATTGGGCCCAACTGCGTTGGGCGTGTGGATGTTTTCACTGGTATGGCATTTAACGAGCTTTCTGGCTTGTCGTAAAGAAGCGGCCAGTGGCAACTAGACCGAAACAAACAAGATCGCTACCGATATACAGACTCAACACTGATGCGTGGTGCGAAGTGCGAAGTGCGTTCTGTACAAGGAAGTTGTGGTGTAACTTCGCCCACATGAATTTGTCAGGCGTACGATCACAATACGATTAGGTGGACATGACAATTGGCGCCCAACGTGGGGCACGACAATTATTGTCGGGCCCCACGTTGGGCGCCAATTGTCATATCCACCTAATCGTGTTTATCTAATCATCATCAACATTACGACATTCATCATGGAAAATGGTTGCCAGAAATGACACCCTCTTTCATTCTTTCCCTACGTGCCACTTAGGCAACAGTGGCATACCTTGGCAATGTGAATCATACCTCCCCCTTTTCCACCCCAAAAAATACCCCGTCCTGTCGTGATTGCTCCATTCTAGCCACATAAATCCTTGAGACCCTATGTGACACAAGAACGAAGAGCGACAGCCACACGTGACAACCTTGTCCCTGGCCCTTGTCCAAAAATTCCCAACCGTGTTGTGGAATTTTCGACTGGAAAAATGGGGGAGGACCGTGAAGAGACTCGAAACCCTACCATGGTTACCAACTACGCCACAAGATGATTAGATATTACAATTGCGATTCGAAGAATTGAGTTAGTCCATTCCTTGCTTTTGGGCGCCAAAAAGGGGCAGCTGGTCCTAATTTGGACCAGGCCTGGGGACAAAGGGACATAAAAATTCGCAGCTTGCTTGTAGCTTTGTTTAGAATCGCATGCTGGGCAGCCTCTCGCGGAAGTGAGGTGGCTAGATATTTTGCCGAGGCTTCGTCTTCGGGGGTCTCATATTGCCGCACCTGTCAGCACCGCCCAGAAGGGAATATCTAGGACGGACCTATGAAAGAAGGGCCTATCTTAGGTGGCAAATTCCTCACGCTCGTCGACTCAACAGCTGAAATGCAGGAGGCGGATGCTGCACTTTTATGAACGAGGAGGGCGGATATGCAATGCTCTGTCACCACCTACATACTTGTATGGTTCATAGAGCATGAAATGCGCTATTTCGTATGGTCGTAGCCAAAACCAGGTTTTTGGCTTAGGAATACGTAAACGTTCCTTCACCCTTTTATTTGCTCATTTTAATTAGTGACCTTAAGACAATGTCTGTTTTTGCAAATATGAACCCATTGATTTGCCTTTATAATCAAGTTCATATGTGCAGTCAGCCAGAATGCAATCTGGGGCTCAAAATGATCTGGAGTGCAAATATTAGCCCAGCTTAACAGCATTGTTCCAAACAAAGGAAAACCCTCCACCACAACCAGCCACGGGACTTTACTTTCAAGCCTTGTTTCCTTCATTACATCCAATTCAATTGAAGGGTCAATGACTATAAAGAGGGTGTATTGCACCTTGGCAGAATAAGAAGGCTGTTCATAATTAGTTTTAAATATAGAATGATTGTCGGTTTAGTGGTTTCTGATAAGGGTATGTGAGAAAATAGGATATTATGAAGGCCGTTCTTTTCACCCTTTCAACCGCCGACTTTGAATAGCAAGCGGCCTCTTTGTACATACCCACATGCTCACTCAGTCTAAAGGTCATCTGAATCTTGGTGTGTGACCATATTAGGTCAGGTTAGTTTCAAGATTCTGCGCACACTCGGCAACCACGGCTCACTTTTTGGGCGAAAGATGCCAGTGTCTTCCGGCACCGTAGCCACCCCGATCTTAATGACCTCCGGAATGTGTGTGTATGTGTGTGTAGGCAGAAGCTAGTGTGGGTTCGTCGACCCTGGGAGAGATCCACCTGTTTGGAGCCTGAGGGCGCCAGTCCAAATCGCCCAAAACGAATATGGTTCCCGGTCTGTTTACGCCTGTCCCTTGCACAAGAAGTGCTGATTGAGGCGCCTCAAGTCAGGAACTACCTATTTTTTTTTTGTAAACCTCTGATTCACACCTCCCAAGGAGATGCATCCGGGCAAAAAGAGTGTCAGACGGTTTGTCGTGCGCCGAACCAGACAATATAATGACACCATGGGTGTAAACAAGTGACAAGGATAAGGTCAAGGGGGGTTAGATTGAACCGGATTAGAGGCGATACCCTGGGGGGAGGAATGACCGGAAAATTACACTGGGGGTAAAATGGTTGAACTGCGGTGAGGACGGAGTCGATTTGTGTAATGGCCGGAAAGGATTGCTGGGCGTCAAATGTTTATTTGGACGAGGAATCAAGTCTAGTCGTGCGTGGTTACTTGGCTATTCACGGCAAGCTAGGGTGGGGCGGGGGGGGGGGGGAGTTTCATTCACATGCTGATGATATTTCGAAGAAGCGGGAAGCTGTACTGTACATAGAGGAACACTAACCTACGCGTACAACCAATGTTACGACACATCAAATTATTCAACCGAAATTTATTGAAAAATCGACAAATATCGGTTAAAAATATCGATATATTCACATACAAAAATTGATTTCGACCACTTTTCGATTTTCAACAAATATCAACGTCTAGACACTATTTAAGATTACATTTTTGATATACTCGTAAACGGCCTACCATATACCCTCATGTTGGAAAAGATTCACAGAAGCACATTCTATAGGTAACGGATTTCTTAGAGTGAACAGACACGCCCCCACGGGCGAACCAATGGGGTCGCCTGTATGACCGTGCGTCACAGTGAGGTTGCCAGGTGAAATACATAAATGTAATTAACATGTGTATTTTAAAAAGGAATTCGACCGATATCAATTATTTGGTTCTGACATAATTTATGAACACTAAAGCATTATTTAGAATAGCGTAATAGAAAAATTAAAATCAGCAACCTTGCCACATGGGGACTACTTACAAGGCGAGAGACAAAAGAGCATCGGGATCCGTGCCCGCGTAATTTCGAAGCATTGTTCGAATCCAAGGCAACGGTGTTCGAATATCTTCTTTTCACTTCTTTTCGGCGCGCATAAGCACCATCGGAATAAGTTGTCCGGCTCTGGCGGAGAGATACCCATGTACATGTTGTCATGGTGCCAAAGTGGTGGGGGAGGGAGGAGAGAAGTTTGCTTGGGGGCGGGGCCATGGGCCCAGCAGTTCACTCTAAGAAATCCATTGCCTTTAGCAAGGGCCACATATAAGTTGTCTACCAAAATTTTAAAACTGATCTATAATATTAAAATCCCACTCATGTTGTATGGCTATGCCGCACCGTATAGTGTTACCCTAACGCTTACGATTGGTCCCCATTCTGCGCAGGCGCAATGGAGGTGGAAGCAGCGCCTCTGGTGGGTGGGAGGAGTAACTATCGATTCGTTCGCTGTCTTACGGAGGGTCTACATCGCTCGCTCACCACCCCCGCACCCAGTGAGCGAAGCGAGGGGGTTTTTCTAGTGCAAAATATATTTTTGAAAATATCTGTCATATGTTTGGCCACTTGCAGACATGTCTGCTGTAAATATGGAACTCGGCCTCGATAGAGGGCATGTAATAGGAGCCCGAACCAAAGTTGAAAATGCACACAGTAACCTACGGGATGATGCATTATTCATATTTTAACTGCGACGGTGAGTGACACCTCCTGCTTGGACTTGGAAGTGAACCAGGAAAAACATCGCAATTGACATTAGGCACAGTAGTTTAGACGCGGTCCGAATGTCTGACTTTTCGAACATATGCATCTTGTTTTTTGACCCTCGTGATTTATACGGGGTGTGCTAGGTACTTGTGTGGCCATTACAGAACCCGTTCTGGTCATGCTTCCTGGAAGTTGCCTTAACACCTGACCCCAATTGATATTTATAAGCTGGAATTTGCAATACGATATTTTGCATATTGTCGTTTTTGTCATCGTGTCTTCGTCATGTCGTAACAAAATTAATGGGCGGTACACCAAACGTACTTCTTGGCAGGATTTCTGGACTACCTAAACAGCTACAGAATTTTATTACTTGAAAACGGACATAAATGCTCTCAGGAGACCTCGCAGGTGAGCTTTTAACCGTGTTGCCATTAGAAAGGGTGTTAATTGAGACCGGGTATTAGTAGTGCATAGTGTATTTTTAATGACGCAGTGTATCGCCAGAACAATTTTGAACCCTTGAACCCTTCTGAAACGTACCTGGTTCGGATAGACCATATGTCGCCTGATTGATCAACTCATATCATACCTGTCGAGTTAATGAGGTGTGAACCACGTGAACACTTCATGTTCCGTCACGTGATATTACGCAACATTTGCGAAAAAATATTCGATTCCGCCTTTTTGAATGGGAGCCTGTACTAATGATAGTTTGCATAACCAATCCTGATGCAGGTAACAATTACATAAGAAGAGGCGCGGCGTGTTCCGATCCTATTAGGACCCGGTTTGAATCGGGTTCGAACCAGTGTAAATGATCTCGTGTTTGGTATTCATCTCTGAGAGCAATAAGGCTAAAAGCAAGTTGTAATGGGATCAGGTGCAATATCCAAATCCGGCTTTAAGTCCAGTCTGAACTGGACAATTCGGACAGTCCAAGAACGAAAAAAGTACATTAAATATTATTTATTTCTACAGCTATCTGCAAAGGTGATTGTTTACAGATTTCCTTATCTTAATGCCACCCTCTACGGAACCCACTTGTTATCTGTTTGGTTGTGGGTGGCTGCCTGACACAACTGAACGGGCTATCACAAAATGTTAAAATGACAAAAAATGAATTTCCTTTGTTCGGTGTCATATAATGGCCTTCAGTGTCTTCAGGCCAGTGACCACTGACGATCGACATTGTCAGACAAGGTCGAGATATGTCATTTGGCCAGCTGACGGTGGCGCCAGGTGTTACACCATTTTTACGATTCCGGCGCCGACAGATCGTTTAAGAATCATACTAAGGGAACTCCGGCTGTGCAAGCGAAATTACGTGGTCTGACGGATTGGCGCGACGTTTGTCCCGAAGATAATGGACAGTTTGAGAGCCAGCGAGCTGGAGTTGAATTATTGATGGACAGAAGTGAGGTTCGTGACCGGAGCAAACAACTAGACCAACTGTTGTTGGGTCTCTTCGAATTGATTCTTAAAAATCGTTATTAAGTGTTGGATCACAAGGACAAGAAGGTGGTGGTAACTCTCGAGGCTCTTCAAAGAGCTTTAACACTTTTCAAGTGGACAAAGGAGCAGTCAGCACGTGCCTTATTGCAAGTAGAAAAATCGGAAATGGCAATTTAGGGCTGCTTAGTGTAGATGGAACATTGTGAATGTTCTTGATCTTATATGTGCATAGAACGCCGAAACATTAATGTACGTTTAAAAACATGTAATTAGAGTGGGTGTGTTTTAGTATTCGCTAAAACTGATTGATGAAGCACTTCTGGGAAAAATTGATTTCGCGAGATGAAAAGCATGCTTTTTTTTTGAAAATTCAGTGGGTGCAAAATTCCATTAGCGAGGTTTTGTGGCAATTTCCACTTACAATCTTTGTGTTCAAACCCCTGCGCTAATGACCTGTAGTATTCAGGTTTTGAAAACAGTACCGGTATCTAGTTCAGTGCCCTGTTGACCTCTTTCGCCCAGGACGAAATGTTACCAATCCTTCCAACTGTCAAAGTCGCAGATATTTTTCAAGCACCTAGATTCGTAGAAATTTCTGACATAACGAGACTGCAATTAGCACCGTTCCACTCTCTACAGACCAAACGTGTGCATCTCACTACTACCATCAATCTCTTAGGTCCAAACCAGATGTTTCCTCATCAATCACCAGAATAATTTAGTATCATAAATCTGGAACTGATACATGTCTATTTCTACATGTAAATCCCCCCAAAAAATAGTTCAATACAAAGATTAAGCCATGTTCTTGGCTCGTGTCCACAAGAAAAAAAGCCATATCTTGCCATCATCCTCGACTATTTCGTTGCCTTTCCGGGTTTTAATTTAGGACCAGTACGGACATATGTCGAAATACTTTTTTTTTTTCGTCTCCATAATTTTTAGCTGGTTCTAATCTGGTCGTCGCTCCACTTCCCAGCAAAGGATCCAATAGAGTGGATAAATAAACAGCCCTGGTCATTGTTCCCATGCCGCTCAGGTGATTTAACCCTCCTACAGGGTGGCTCATAGCCAAAAAGTCCGACCATGACGTCGCACCACCGTCACCGAAATGCCAACGCCACCCAAATATTGGACCGCATTTATTTGATAATTAAGGGTAACTATAAATATACTGGTATGCCTTTTCCGTATATAGAAACAAGTGGTCCTTAATCTCCGTCTATTTTACACTGGTGTCAGAGGCATCGTCAATCAGGGTCCGCTTCTGAAAGGCTTAACCCAACGCAATTTCTCCATAACGACTGCATTCAGAAAGGTCCAAAAACCCGTTTTCATTACGAGTCTATAATAATCTCGCAATTGGTCGGAAGTAGTGCATTTCGGGTCATTACCATAAGAGAGCTATGCAAATTGCATGTTGGAGGCGGCAAGAATGTGAAAGGGAGAATTTTTGTGAGGTGACGAGTGACACGCGGTACATCAGGAGGACTATTCAGGCGTGACCTGCACCCTTTAGTTAGAGCCAAGCTTCAATAACAAGCTTCGTTCAATCACCCATTCTTTACACTTGGTCCGACAGCCTATCGGCACCTTTCCGGATGTTCGTGACCTCTCAAGGAGTAATGAGTGCAGGTCATGCTCAAGAATGTGGTGTCTAGGCATTTGTTGACGTTCAGTATAATGACCTCACTCGACACATTAATGTCGAACTCAATATTTGTACCATATGCAGGGTATCATCCGTATCGGTGGAAGCGCCTGTTGGTACCCCTGAAGGTGTGGAGAGACTGACCATTGCGCATGGAGGGTGCGCGTTCGGTTCTTTTAACCAGGTGGCTCAGGAATACCAACATGAGAGAGCACGATATTAAACCGGTACGTGAGTGAGAATATTAACTATGCAAGGTATAACTATGTAGGGCAGGTTTCACCAAGACCGGTTTACGATAAAACCCCGGTTTTTTCGGAAACTCCCTGCAAATATAATAGAGATTTTCTGAAATAACCGGAGTTTTATCATAAACCGGAATTGGTGAAACCGGCCCTTATAATAGGGGATGACCTTGCCGAACCTTTTGTTAGAGCAGGTCGAGGACTTGATTAAATAGGATTGCTGGTGTCAATGGTAGTTGGAAGCCTTACATATGCCTCATAGAATTCAGGCCCTTTGCACATTGAGGTAGGTGTTTTAAATAAACATAAGTGATGGTTGTGCAACCTTTCAACTGTCAACAGTAGTGCTATAGTATAGTACTAGGCACCAACTTGCCAAAATTAGGCAAAAAATTAGGCAAAAGTGCGAATAAAGTGGAGAGAGAGAGAGAGAGAGAGAGGGAGGGAGGGAGGAAGGGAGAGAGGGAGGGAGAAAGATCCGCACCAGGCAGCAACATCGAAGCGACATCCGACGGTGAAGTGCAGAATAAGCGAGTCGCCACCCAGGAGGTGGCGCCCGGAACGGCAGAATTGGAAATTCCGTGGAGTAGCTATGGTCGGCCTTTTTTTGAGTTTTACAATGTCCCTCGGCACCGTTTCCAAAAAAACAAAAGTGGTTTGAAAATATAGAAAACACGGGCAAAATTGTGACACCACTCCCAATGCTGTAGCCCGTACGGTGTGAGAGGAGTTTCCATGACAGTCGGGTATTAATAAAATAGATGACGATATGCAATACGCACCCTGACCTCCAATATTATTAGCCTACTAAGTACGTAAGACAATTTGCTGCTTGACCTTCTGACATCTTCACAATATCGAAGATGTATAGAAATAACCAATTTCGTCAACCTGACCTATTTCTTCAGAAGCACCCCCAGGTGGTGTACTATTAACGGCTTAAGTAACCCAATATCCTCGGGTTTAGGTCTCAATTTTCCATCGGCATCTGGATACATATAGTACGAGTTTTTACGACGAATCTGATGACGCTATATTGAAATGCAGCAGGTCGTACGTGTTCCGACAAAAGTGGAGCGTTTATTACATGCCGAGAGGAGGATAAGTGACAAAAGCGACTCGGTTGGGATCCGGTAACATCGTATCCCATTTCTAAAACCAGGTCAGAAAACTGCTGGAAGTCTTCTTGTCCCGAGGCCTTGACAGATTCTGTTTTTGTCTGAATGGAAGCCTCGACAAAAAAAGAATAACAAAGTATAGATGTCACTTGACCAATAGAGCACTCTGTCTGCTGGTGTTGAGATCAAATGTCCAGGTTTCTTAAAGGTTAATGGATTTAATGCTGTTTTTGTCAGGTGTCTACACAATGACACCTACAGTATAAGGACCGGATGTACTGAATTACTGAGGTCAATGTTTTCTAGGCAGATGACCTTTTTGGGTACAAGTCTTAATATGGTACTGTATATTTTTAGTCCTTTCTTGGTAAGCACTACTTGGAAGCACTTTATGAATATGAGTTACAGTGAAACGGTCATGCTTTGGTGTGAATATACGACGTTTCACCTAATGTGACACAAGGAGGTCACGCCGCATTTAGGTCTCGGAAATCCCAATTTTGCAGTGGCGGTACCTGCGACGTACTTGGTGCAGAGAAGGAAGGCGTATGTCATCATGTTGCCAAACTTGCGGTTTCCTGTCAGGTGAGCTATACAAAGATTCAGTTTCGTCACTCTTTTTATAACTTACGGGTCCAGCCAATGAAAACTCGCCAATATCGATGTGTGTATATGGCAGATTTTCCGTGTCAGTTTTTGTGTCCTGCAGGAATCCTGTGACATACTTCTGTGCAGTTTCAGGTCACGTCATTCAATCTGAAACTGCTGACTCGAATTTCACGTTTAAAGCGTGACTGTACATTTCAGACTAATACCATACATTATAAAAGAAGAGTGTTCAACTATGAACTATTTACAAGGAGGAAATGAGGACGGAAATGAAAAAAAAGCTACTCATCGATTTTCGATTTGACAATGCCATTCACACCTTACCCAATATCTGGCGACATTGACCTAGGTAGGATCAATGTGGTCTTTCACAGCTTTCTTTTGTCACGACGATATTGATCACAGAAAAGGTCTCGTGCATCATTCTGAAGAGTTTGAAGCTGCTTGTTAAAAGTACAAAAATAGCATTTATTGGGGCGTTTTTCAGCTTTTGTCATAATTACCCACTGTTATTACGTCATTAAAAACCAGTATCAAGCAGACTGCTTTTAAATGCCAACAGAATTACAAAAAATAGTCTATTTTTGAAGACACTGACAAATTGGATGCCCATTTTCTAGTTCCGTCTTGTTTTTATGCCGCGCAGTAATCAAGTGCGTTGCACACAATTTGCAAACAAGATCATTATCTGGTAAGCGATACCCAGAAAATCTCCATATGTCATAAGTAGATCCCTGGCATCATTAAATCCACAAATATTAATGAGGTGATCCAATCAAGAGTGTTTTCCCTTGTGACCTGTCTCATATGGCACGTGTGACCCTTCAAAAAAACACTACGCACCAATATTACATTACGTAACATAAAATTTCCATGTGACTTCTTTGTTGAGGTTGAAGATGATCTTGGTGTCATTCACACTCGTCCCAGTGACATTGACCTAGGTCGGCTTAAGGTGAATCATACGCTATGCCGAATCCACTCTCATGCGGGTAGTTCCAACCTTACTAATTAACGCTGAAATTAAGCGATTAAATTTCAAGGGCACTACCTTATTACATCCCACAACATTTCTGCGCACTTTCCATGTGTTATTGAAAATTGGCAAGCCTTTGAAGTGTCGGTTGGTTACACTCAAGAAGGTTACTGGGTGATGTACATTACACGTCATTAGCCGTGTCTTTTAGCCGACCTGGATGACGTGTGGTGAAGTCGTCATCGAAGTCTAGAGATGCTTGAATGGACCGGGTTATCGGAGGCGTAAGTCATCTGGGAGTATGTTGCCGTCGTAACCTCGTGACGTGTTGGTTGAAACAGTAATGAGGATTCCCTCTGCACAGTCGTCAGAACAGGTCAATGAATGCAGTCTATTAATATTAACCTGATTTATGTCACCAGTAGGCTAAATAGCAGGAACTATATAGTTGCTGGTTCTATGATCAAGCGTGCAAATTGTTTAGAACTTGGTAATGAGTTATTTAATAAACTAATGACAGAATAAGGTATAATACAAGTACTAGGAAAGGGAAACCTTGCATGCGAGAATGTAACCAACTCCAAGTGTGGGCGAGGTCAGTAATGCTCTAAATTGTACGTAACTCCCATCAATTAGCGAAGCAGTGTAATATCTTGCTAAATGTGAGCCAATCTAAATTATGCATAAATAGCGTTAATAAATTTCTGCGAAACTGGCAAAGGCGGACGCCATCCATTGAAAAGCACTACAAAATGTACCAGACTGTACTATATGGGGCTCAAATTCTTTTGGCTACTTGATCCTGGTCTTGAAACAACCCTTCACACGCACCCACTTCCTCATCATGGGGCATGTGAAAATGGTTGCTTCAAGACCAGGATAAAGTGGCCGAAAGTATTTGAACCCTATAGTACAGTACATGCTTACTTGATATCTGGTCAGTATCTGGATGGTATATACTTTTTCAGCCGTACATAATGTGAAACCTTCATAACAGGTACCTGTACCTGTAATTTTGCGACTTAGCTGAGCACAAAACTGGAACAATATGCAGGTAATATACAGTGCTAGTATAGGGAAAAGTCAAGGTCGGCCATTCGCACACACATGAAGTAACAGGCTGCATGTGTTAGTTTGACCGCAGGCACGTTTTGCTGTGCTCAGCACCTTCAAACGCAAGGCATCGGAGTAATATTAAGCAAAATTAGTCGCATAATATTTCCCTTATGGCACTGTACAGTATGCATACAGTACATTTGAGCAGAAATGCTGTTGATTTGCACTGATGTGAGCCATATTAATTAAATTGAATGCTTGTCAGAGGCGTATTTGTGGAAGGTTAATATATTTCCGGATTCTTTACGCAATAAGGAGCAGGCATATCCGGGATGATCTATCCTATTCAGGTATGCCATGTGTGTCTCACATCACACCATGCTGTGGCATTGACCCAGGTCGCATTCTGGTGAATTATTATTAGTCTTTACAAAGAGGATGTACTCATGAAATGGCAGTGCTAACCAGTTCCACGTGAAGTTAAACTTGTTAACAGTCCAGTGAACTATGATTTATTGAGGTTCTAGCATGAAAGTGATATGGAGGAACGTTGGAAGTGGGATTACTCACCTCTCGTAATTCCCATATGCAGTCAAGTCAGGAGTGTATACAACCAGAGTGGCTCAAAATAATGTTCATCAATAAATCATCTTGGGATAATGCGCATAATTTTGGCGTGCGAAAGGGTCACAGGTGTATATGACATCAAAGAGTTGAATTTCCTGCGACTCAACTGTCATTAGTGAGGTGTTGTGATTCGTTAATGTCTCAGGACATACCGGTATTATTCAGGAATGTGAGGCAGTATTGAAATTTTATTATCGATTACGTTCGGGTTACGTAACAAGGAGCTGTCTGTGTACTCATCAAATGACACTGCCAGTATACATTTATCTGGAATTTATCACCTGGAAAAATTCAGATATTGTAGGAGTTATGGCTTATGCACGTAACCTTTCCGGTGGAAAAGTCATGGTCGGACATTCACACCATCCTAATTAGCACCATATTTAATTCTAACTGTAATTGCGGACGTTTACACTAACTTTTGTTCAGCAAATTCAGCTAAAGGCACATGAATTTTTCATACCATAATAAATGTTTGAGATTATTTTTCTAATTAATCGTAGAATATTCCCTAAAGGCCACAATTTCTTGTGGGTCTTCCGCACTGTACACCGCATTGTGCAAATGTACAGTTTGCAAGTTTTGCAAATGTACATTTGCAGTAGAGCTCTCCACGGAGTTGTAAGTTTGGAATATTTACCATCAAACATATATACTATTAAGTTGAGTAAAGATTTTTGACTTACACCAACCAAAACATTGCACTCGTCGGTATCAGTTAGTGACGTCCACATAATTATGCACATGACGGTAATTGTAATAGTAACAATATGGTAATGTTAAGCTGTTTGTTAGACGGTTATTATTATTATTATTATTATTATTATTATTATTATTATTATTATTATTATTATTATTATTATTATTATTATGGGATCGCCTCACATCCCGAAATAGTTCAAGGGTACGAACAGGTGGTTATCTATTTGCTCTATATTTGGCATGCAGATTGCTCCTAATATGTGTGACGGGTGTGGTTACACCTTACGTACAGGCGTACAGAGCAACACATGCACACACAGATATCCGAGAAACATCGCATAGCAACCATACGTAGAAGCAATGACGGTCTGCCACCTTGACGCAAACCTGATTGATAGTGTCTGTGACGTGTTTAAACGAGTCGTGTTCCTACACACCTTATCAATCAGAAGCTGTCCGAAGGGTGTCAAGGGCGGACTTCACCTTTGTCCCCGATCTAGAGGAGCCTGATCCTGAATTAAGATCGACGATGATGCAATCTACAGATTAACAGCATTAAATGCACCATATCGGTATATAGGTCTCTAAGTACTAACATTTAACCAAACCCTGCCCACAAAATGATTAAAAGGGCAATTTCAACTACCTTATGCAAGGTCCGGCCTAGAAACAAATTTTTTCGACACAACTATTTCCGCCGCAACATGCTCCGCGGGCATCGAGGCCTGCACTCGAAACATGGATATTTCGGTCAGGAATGGACATTCGCCAGTAGAGGCCGGACTTTTACGTCAACATTACCTTGACTACAAGGCCTTGAAAATATTCATACAAAAAAAACTGTATTTGACCCTATACTTTCAGGTTATTGATATTTAATACCTATTTTTACCATAAGGAACACTGGTGCATACGACTTGTTACTTATATGGCTGTATAAGGAACATCCCACGCATAAAGCTACCCACTCATTACATTTGGAATATTCATGAACACTCAGGAAACTGGCTGTCATACCGAATTCAGTCAAGGTGTCGTTAATTCTTGGGCAGATTGGGTACTTACAGGTGATGGCATATCGATTGCTGCAATTTAAGGTTGCGAGGGGAGACAAAAAAAAATTGTCTAGCCATTGTTAGCAGAGCTGGGTATATACATATGGTGACATGGCTGGTTTTATTCATAGACGTGGGGGAGGTGTTATGTAATTTCACAAAAGAGGAGGTGTAAAAGAGGGATTACCTTGTTGTAATTTTAGGAGCTTGTGTCATTTTGTGAAATATGGTTTGATCGTAAAGTGGGATTTGGACTATTTGCACGATCGTAGTTTGGTAATTAGTTTATCATTCGCTTTAATGGTCAGCATTTGTGTTATTTTTGTCCGTTTATGTCTTGTTTGGTGTGGACAATTTGGGTTAAAATAAGCGACACTCGTAATTTATGGAGTGTCAATGTACCCGATATGCGCATTGCGGCCTGATTATGTATGGTCACAGCCTGGAAGTTGATGTCGAAGTGGGTTTGTACACAAAATTTTAAGCAAATATTTTCAAATCACTGATAAGCACCACTTGGATCAATCGGTGAATGGCACGATGCTAATCAGGTGTGACATTTTCAATTTAACTGATTAGTGTCGTCCTTGACTCGTATTGAAAAGGTGTCACTATCAAGTCACACTTCTTAATCCTATAATAACCTCGAGTTATGTAAATCTACATTACATCATAGCATAGGTTAATCAGGTTAATGAATCCCTATAGTCAGGGTTGAACGGCACTGATCTAATTCTCTCAAAATTTATTTACCGCTTCCGTAAAGTGCATTGTTGATTTAAAAACCCTCTCAGCACCCAGGGTACACCCGGGAAATGGCCTATTTGTTTTTGAAAGCCCTGTCTAGGAAAAACAATTCAATGATTTGATCGTTAGGGTGCCATCCTACCTTATGAATGTTTAATAGCATCATATGGGGTTCAAAAACAAGTTCAGCGAACTTGACCTTGTAACACGGAATTTTTTTGTGATAAATCATATGCAAATAAGAGTCAGTCAGTTGACACATTTCTCCAGTGTCACCTTTACTTGGAGGGTTAACTACTCAAAGGGGACCCGCGGGAGACATGAACCCGTAATTCGCAAGGTTTCTCGCAAAGTGAGGATGACCTTGAATTGCGTAAATTGCCCCTTTATTGGCGGCATTGAGAGGCAAAATGGCGGCACAATTGGAAAATCACTTGCAAAGCTTCCCATCCGGTGTTGGCCGTTGTCAGTGGCAGAATCAAGTAATTGTTCGAAAACACGGAGGTCACCCACACTTTTTGAGGTGTCAAAGGCCCCGATTTTTTTGTGGCGACCGCACCACTCTCGGTGGTACGTCAACAACGCAGAAGCAAGGCCCACGGTTAATTGGGATTATGGCAAGCCGTGATGAAACAGTGGAGCTAAATGAATGCTTACTAAGGAGGCTTGTTAGGATTGAGCTCCAACGTCCTAATGAAGTGGAAGCAGATGGCGTTGACACATTGGTGGGTGTCCCAAGATGGCCGACTGTACTGGTTTGTAACAAAATTCACACAATTATTGGTCTTAATTAATTTTAAAATGGGCAAGCCTTTGACCTCCGCCTGTTAAAGGTGAATAGGGAACGTTGCATAACTGAGCGTTCACCTTTTGTCAAGGGAACAAAAGGACTGGTTGAGAATAGCATCTGACCAGGGCTTTGAGTTATGGATGTTTCGTATGATCCTACAGGTTTTGGCACTGCCTGCAGAGCTAATTAGGGGGTTCCGGTAATGACTCACGAAGACATGCATTCGGAGAAAAATTGAGCAAGGTGGTGAACAATACCACTGGAAACTGCATTGTTGTGGTGCAAGAACACTAAAGTAATGTTATATAAAAGATAAATTTAACACTAAATTAGTTCTAACTATGGAATTAATATATTAATTAAAATTATGATATTAAAGTTATGTGACAATAATTTAAAATAAATAATAAATAATTTAAAATAAAATAGATTTATCCGATAGATGGCGACTTGCATATGGCGCAATTTGTCGACAAGATTGGATACTTAATACCCATTTCTGCAGATAGTTCAGCAAGACCCGGACGTTTTTTTAAAGGAACCAAGACGAGTCCAAGGCCTTGAGTCATCCATGGACTGGGCAAATTCCCAAGTGGAATCTCCCCATTACTGCCTGCTGAACTTGCCTGCATCAACAAGCCTGCAAAATTTTTCATTTTACGAACCGCTGACATTGGCAGTAAGCAAATGAAGGGCGATTTGTGCGCCCACTGCAACGCAATGGACGAGATGGGCTTTGCCTTATTTGAACTCCTCCGGATATTTACATTCCAGAGTGTGCGGGTAATCCGGGAAAGCTTTTCTAGTTCTCCTTGGCGCCAGGGACCTATGACAAAAAATGTGAAAGAATTGGAGACATTCGTAAAAAAAATTAACATTAAGAATGAAAATAAATATACCGAGTGGTGCAAATTTGGCAGCGTGTCATCAAGTGTTTACAGAATCAAGGTGCCGGGCGTCTGAGGGAATGTGTCGAGTTGCAGATTGTCGCTGCTACTGTCGCAGTGGCAATGAGCAAAAATATGCACTTTACGCCGCGACAAAAAATAGGCGTCAACCTTTAGTTAGGTAACTGGCTGGAGATATGTCCACAACTCAAGGAAAAAGCAACTTGCTGACTTGAATAAACTGAATGGTTTAGTACCTTTCAGCGAATATCTTATAATTCATCATGTATATTTACACAACAATTACGCAACTAAAATATCATTATTTGTGGGAAAATGGATTGCATTGAAGGTAAAATAAATTTGTAAATAGTCAGGAAATTTTTATAGTTTAGGCCTACAAAATATAAGTCGACACAAATATTTCATATGTTTGTATACTAATTGCAGCCACACAATTTGAACTTGCAGTAACCTCTAGCCCTTTCACTTGCAAATACCCTCAAATGTTAGCGTGGGTT
Organism: Catajapyx aquilonaris; assembly: GCA_000934665.2. Taxonomy (NCBI): domain Eukaryota; kingdom Metazoa; phylum Arthropoda; class Diplura; order Dicellurata; family Japygidae; genus Catajapyx; species Catajapyx aquilonaris. Next base: position 33,533 of record JYFJ02002929.1, read on the forward strand.
GCAACAAATCCAGCCTAAAATAATTTCAGATGTCTGCTGCAAATGGCCAGCGGGCAGTAAACTAACCCTATGTATCCTGTTCACCACCAAGCATCCCGCTAATTTATCCTGCTGTGAACAACGCAATCAGGGGCTTCTGGTGCAATCAAACCGGAAACCAGCTATAGTAAAACACATTGGAACATTACACAATCTCCGTCCGTCCTATTTAAGCGACTTATTTTTCCTTCCTTCCTTCCCCCGCATCTAGCCTTATTAGGTCTGAAACATCGGTCTGGTGACCCTCAAACTACGTAAATTGCTGAGGGGCAGGAAACTTTTAAAGGTTCTTCTAAAAAACTACATGCAAAATGTGAAGATTAAAAAAAAAAAAAAAACGAAGCAAGGACGGTCGCTTCCTCTGGAGTAAATTCTCTGGTAGTGACTCAGTAGTAGGAAGGTCGCAAATATTGGAGGTGGGCCAGTCTTATAGGGTAGGGCCAGCACAGGTCATTTGCTTGACCCTGCTTAGGAAGGCCGCGTTGGGACCGTTTGTTACAGTTAGGCGACAGTCAGGTAATTAATTAACCCTGAGTACAATCATGCCTAGGGGGAAACAAACTCATAAATTTAGATGTTTATTTACTAAAATATTTCAAGTTACAAATTTTTAAATCCTCAAAAAAATAGTTCTTGTGTGATGCTCATAAAAGGAGTGGATAAACACACAACAGTGTTCCCAGAATATGTGTCAGTCTGTAACACAATTTCCGAGTGTTATGTAAAGCAGGTGTGTATAAATGGATGCTGAATTACACAATGAGTTGTAGCATGCTTCCAAGTTGAATCTTACACTAGGAGATACGGTTGTTTCTTGCGATTCTATTTTCTACGAAGGCCATTTTGTAGCAAAATTTAGTGCGCAATCAGTGTGCAAACATTATTTAGCCTATTTGTATTTTGGACATTACCCAGCAGCAAACAAGCAGGTTCGATGCCCTGTAGTTACGTTCAACAAATGATGAAAATGTCAGTACCTCGTCAGGCACCTCTTCATATATTATTGTGAAATTATATGTTGATATACTGTCGGTTATAATGGGAAACAAATCAGTTTTTGATAGTTTAATCAATATCCGCTCGTTCAACCTGACAATGTAACCAGGCTCTCAAAAGATTCAATTTATTTCCCAGCACAAAAAGCGGCAAGACCACATGGTGCTATTTTACCGCAGGGTCAGGTTCATGGTCCAGAGGCCATTCCACAGAGATTTCCATCAGAACCAGAGGTTTATTTTCTGTGCAGAAGGGTTCCGACGTGAAATTGGCACTTAAGAAAGTGCCAAAATGTGGCTCTGGGTGAGCGACCTTTTGCCGGATATTTTTCGCCAAATTGTAAACTGCTACTTGACAAAATGGCTGACTTTGTTGTATGATAAGTGGCGACATCTACATCATTTTATTTATTGAGGTATTTACATTAATTCTAATATTTAGTAAAAATATTAAGGGCATTTGCCTGACACAACATTGGTGTCGACGACATTCCCTGCACAAGTGGCTGCAATTGCACATTTTGTAAATTTGTCACGTCCGTGGTCACGTCGAACTTGCTGCTCATCAATGCTGCTCTTGATGAAAATGATGACCCGTTTTAATAATGCGATTCATGAGTCCGTAATAATTGGTCTGGACGCGAAAAGTGTCAGTGTCAATGTCTCTGTCGGACGTCGGCCGGTCATTTGGCTGCCAGTCCAGTCTCTTATCTCATTGATTTTAATGCAGTGTAGAAGGATGGGACATTCAGTATTGGAAGCGTGGAAGTTACAACTCCAGTGGAAGTGTCGAAATGGGGTCTTTAAGAGGCCGTTTCGTCAGGGTTTGATACCGGTATCTGACGTGTCTGGGGAGGGCGTAACAGGGGTATTTTTCAGGGGGAAATGGGCTAGTTATCTTCGAGGGTTATCACGTGGTATCAATCACATCGTATCTCATTGTTGGAGTATGCTGGCTGAAAATCAAAGGACAGCTGCCCGGCGATAAGGGACACTTGCTGGAGAGGAGTCTCGTACGACCACATTCCTATAGATTAAAATCATTAAATCCTAAGTTCATGTCCCGTTACATCGAAGGCATGATGCAAAATGTGCAAGTGTTGCACTTGCTTCCCCCCCCCCNCCCCCCCCATGCTTGATGTGCATCAGAACTGACAAGTGAGTTCACATCCATGTTTATGGAAATGCCCTCTCTCCTGCGTTAGGGTGTCAAATGATGACGATCAAATATTGGCATGAGAGGGTCAGAATAACTGAAGGTTTATGCCCCTATATGCACATCCCTGCTCTTGCAGAGAGGGGCCAACATGACTCACGAGTGTATGCAATATTTCCATCAGTGTGGATGTGAGCTCAATTCTGGCACATGCTGTCCATCCTTCAGCCTAATATTAACAGCAAAATGTTTGACAGCCACTAAAAGTTTGTTTAATATGCAAATTGCAATGGATGTTCATCAAGTGTAATGCTTCTATTTTCTTAAAATTTGGTAGTCCACCATCAGTAATGGGTAATAGTAAAATAGTTTACTTTCACAAATGTGGACATCCATTGTTATGTGTCAAAAAATCTCACTAAGCAGACAACTTACTTCACTTACTTGTAATACTTGGAATTATTCTTCTGAAAGAGTAAAGGCCAAAACACAAAAAGATTTTGCGGCAGCGTCAAGCGGCAAACGCCTGCCCCGCCAATTATTATTAATTGTTGGCAATAATAAATATAAATAATAAATATGCCGCAACGAGCGCCATTTGCCGCGCGTTTTTTTTTTTTCTTGTGAAATGGCCTTAAGGGATTTTAGTGAAAAAGCTACAATATAGAACAAACATGCAAAATCAGAAGGAACAGTGAGGGTTACAACAAGTCAAGAGACTTTTCAAAAGCCTATGTGTACAGAACTCCGAAGTGACAAGGCTCAATCAGGAGATCCCTTTCGATTAATCAGGTGTGACAAGATTGTAGAAAGAGTTTTTGCAATATCCACATAGGTGAATTGCCTTTAATCATGTCATTGTGGATCAATGGGTCTCTGACAATAAACAATCTTGTAATCCTATTGCCCCAACTTAAATCTTTGCTGCAAACATGTCCCCCGAAGGCTTTTTGCTCTACGATGCACACGCAACATTTATCAAAAGCAGTATTATCATGATTCGCTGCACATGTTCTGTTTGACATTGGCCACACTTGCCATCATTCGATCTGTCATGTCATGCCTTCTGTGGGTCCTTATCACTAAGATCACCTTTAACTCTATGTTGCATTTGTGATAATAACCAGATCAAACGAGACAGTTGGGCTTTTCCCTTGAGCAGGAAAGCTGCAATGTGCCACCTTTGCCCTTGGAAATAACATTTTACCTGGTGACACATTTGTTCCTACTGACACTACAAAACGCACGAGCAGTTAATAATAATTCTTGCGCAGTTAATGCAAATAGGCTGTTTATTATTGCTCAAAATGGATCTTAACTTAACACATACCATGACACAAATTGCAAAAGGTTTGTTTGGGCACATAAAATTATAGCACATAATTATAGCGTGTCCATTTCACACCACTTATGAGGTAACGACCTCAGTCCCGCCATCAAATTCAAGTTTGACCCCTTCCCCAAGTCCCTCCACATCCACTTCAGATTCAGGTGCATTAAGCATGTTGAGCGTGACTTCTGATGCTTTTCCAATCATGGCCTGTTGTTGCGTTGTAACGACAGTAGCAGGTGCTGCTGAAACCGCAGTTTGTACTGGTAATCCTGCATCTTCAAATGCCTTCTTCTTCAATGCTGTCCTTATCTGGGATCTGTAAATGATGATAAGGAATTTTTGAACAGGTACACTCGAAGAGGACATGGAAAGAAATGGAGATGCTTGGAAACTTACACAGTCCTGGTCTTGATTCGCTCACTTATCTTGTTCAGATCATCCCCAAATTTTCTGATGGACTGTCTCAGCATCTCAATTTCCTCCTCTGTCCACTTGGTCCTGAAGTGTAAATGGCAATCAGTCTCATGTGTATGACATGCGATATGAAACATGAAATACCTCAACTCTACAGTTGAATATCAGTTTCATTGAGTAGGTTTCACAATGTAATTGCTAACTTCCACATCTCTTTAGATATTAATGCCAAAAATTTTAGTATGGCATAAAGGATGTGTTCAATTAGTCATTTTAATAACTGCATTTCAGTTACACTGACAATTAACTCTTCTTACCCTCCTAAACTTTGAAATTTTTTGGATTTTCTAATTCTGCTTGGCCTATACAGTAGTGTTGTGCAAACATCCCCTGTGCTGCTAATTTTCATGTCAAAATACAAGCTTAATACAATATTCTGAAGCCACAACACCTAGCAGCCAGTCGTGGGTCACAGGTCCCTGGTCGCCGCGACTTTAGCGCACTCTAGGGTGGCGCGAGCAAGTAGAATATGACCTCACACACTTCGAAATCGATTTTGTGTAGCAATATATGAATCAAGTTTAATCAGTCATTTACATATCGCTGATATCAGTCGCGACGATCCGTGACCGGCGACCCGCCACCTGTGACCGGATTCAGGTGTTGTGTCTTTGGAATTTCGGTTTTTTGGCTTGTATTTTGACCCTGCTAACGTGAAAATTAGCAGCAGAAGTGATGTTTGCACAACACTATAGGTCAAGCAGAATTAGAAAATCCAAAATTTTCAAAATTTAAGAGGGTAAGAAGAGTTAGTTTGGTTGTGAGTCTCTATCTGTATTTCCCATTGCCAGAGTAAGAAAAATGAAGAAACATCTCTGCATGATTCAAAAATGATCCAAAAGGCAATTTCGTGACATTGAGAAAGTAATGTGCTAATATCACTTAATATTTCATAAAAATCATTATCAGTGGTTTCTTTTGGCTAAGTCAGACAGGAATTATCTCGAACCATGAGAGGTCATACATTTATTGCTGGTTTAGTGCATAGCAAGCCAAATCCCTTGTGCAACATTTTTAGTGTAATGATTTAATACCGAAGCAGTTTGGAGGAGGGGACATGGTGTCCGACTGCTAATTGGGAGGTCTTGGGATCAAATCCCGGGGCCGGCAACTCTGACCGTGATTTTCTGTGGTTTCCCACGGTCCTTCCAGGAAAATTCCGGAGTTGCTTCTGTAATTAATAGGCCACAGCCGCTTCCTTCTGTCCCTATCCTATCCCAAAAGAACACAGTAAAATGAAAAGCAAAGAGTTCCAGGCAAAACAAACCCCCCCCCCCCCNAAAGAGCCGATGGCTGATAAGGGGGTATGAATTATTATTATAGCGTAATGATTTAATAAGTGAATGTAATTAATTTTAAAAATGCAGCAACATGAGTAATTAGTACAATAGAAAGTTCTCACACATGGACTTTGGTACCGATATTATTAATTTTTTCAGATGCCTCATGCCTTCCTGAGACATATTTACTCTTGTCGTGTAGCATAATACCATGAGAGCGATATCATCACCATGTACTTTTATACTGTGTGGCTAAGAAAATCAGGGGGTTTTGCCTGTACATGCCTATACCAAACTCCAAGGTCCATGGAGATGCAACAATGTAAATCACTGCCTGACATGAATGTAAATAACCTGCCAATTTATTTAAATTAAGCCTCATTATTTCTGTGTAAATTAACCCAAATGAGGCAGTACTTGCGTTGTAATTGACTATAGCAAGCCCGCATTTTCACACCTCCAGCAAACAAGTGCAACCTTGCCGGACATAACTACATCAAAAGCCTGCTGGAGACAACCTTCCAGCAGCCTGCCTCACAACGTTCATGCAGTGCTCTTGGACCATTTACCCCGAGGGCGAGTCAGCAGTGGGATGCAGCTGCATTGTCAGGTCACCCAGCTTGGAGAAGGCCGCTCCAGCCGCCGCGAAGATCTCCCCAACCTGCAACCAACAACCAGTCAAATCCTTATACCCAAACATATCGCCAGTGAAGCCAAACCTTGCTGGCCGAATTCATATTTTGGCCCGTCCAAAGGTCATCAGTACCGCACAAAACAAAGCTAGCCCTAGATATCACACGGCCACCCGACGCTTCATCAAACCAGCCAATCAGTGCTTGCGGACGGCTCCAAATGTGGCGCCGTGTAATACCCAATCCAGACGTGGACAACCGATCGTGCCCTCTGACCTTGCACTTAGAGACATTCCGAGTGCGAGAAAAACAAATTGATTTATCTGCAAAAAATCGTAGATATGGTTGTTTTGAAGAGTGGTTGGTTGGAGAGTCCGAGTGACGACAGACAGCTGATCGGTTATAAATACAGGCGGGAGTCATGTGAAAGATGGCTTCAGAGGAAGGCAGGAGTCTCCTTGCGGAGGAGCAGGTGGAACAGATCATGGGCAGCCCAGGGTACGACTCCGATGGAGGAGGAGGAGAGAAAACGGGAAGGGAACCGGAGGAGCTGACGGGATGCGGGGCCTCGGCCTGCTGCGACCCCAGCAGGGCCGCCCATAGGTTCATCGCCCTGCTCTTCATGTGCTTCCTAGGATTTGGTGAGCATATGCTGCTGAGGGTGTTATGCAAAAATTAATCAGAGTGTTATGGAAGGGTTGAAGGAGGGTTACTCAATGGGTTATCATGGGGGTGAGGGACAAAGTTTGCGGAAGGGAGTGCGCCGACCTGGGAGTGGCAGGGGAGGGCGGAGGACGGGTGGCCAGGATGGGGTTTGGTCAAGTTCGGGGGTGCGGGGATGTGGACGGATGGGGTCACGGTGCGGAAAGGGCCCAGCATATGGTGGGGGGTCAGTGGATGCGGCTGGTGGATTCAAATGTTCCATCGTAATGAAGCTGTCGTGAACGCTATTGAGCCCGTGCAATAAACACATTGATTATGAAGGGGTTGTTCATTAAGCAATTTCTGGGACTTACAAGGCAAAATGTAAACACTGCAAGTGTCAAGGGGCATCCAGGGCAAGCCATGACCTCTGCCTGGTATGCGGGATAATTTTGTAACGTAACTGCGCTAATACATACATACTGTAATCGCAACAAACTGATTACAATTTGCAGCCCATTAAAATGTATGGAATAGACAGCATTCAAGTTGCGACACTGGACAATTTTTAAATTGATGTGTTGTCAAATTTAATCGCATGAATTTTAGTTTACAAATTGTGATGACTTTAAAACAGGGAATAGAATTCCTTCTGTTTTGCAGGCGAAACTATTCAAACTATATTTGACAGGTGGGGATCAAACGAAGTAAAACAGGAATATGGGATTTGTCGCTGCAGAGTTGTATTAATCACAGTGTGTCATGCTATGCATTGCATCCTGCCGATGGGTGAACAATAAAATAAAACGACAAATTTCCATGCAGACGAGGTCATATTACAAATGTGTCACATTAAGTGCGGGATAAAGATATGGCAGGTAATGGACAGATTCTGCAGTGGACTGTGACAGATATGTATACCATAAGCCTGCCACCCACTTGTTTTTGTTTTCCACCACCAGATAAAAGTCCAGCATGAGTCACAAGTCACAAGTGATTTATATGCATATAGAAAAAATCTGGCTCTAGAAATGCACTCAGCTTTCACGTGCTTTCCTGTTTATAACCAGTGGGATAGGAGACAGACTTCCGCTCTCCTTTTTCCTCTTTGTGTCTCTCTCCATCTGTCTCACTTTTGAATCTTCTATATCCAGATAGCCATAGTTGCTTTGGCTTCTTCACAATAAATCCTAAACCCTATGACCAATATGAGGGAAATTGAGGCGGTTATTTTAAATTGTGATGGTAAACAAATACTGATCACATGCAAATGTGAAAAAAGGGAATTATCACGACAGTGATATTGTTTTGAACGAGTGCATTCACCTCTTTCTTGCAAACTGAAAAGTCGAGAAAAATGTACAGTGGGCACTACGTAGCCATGGGTGATTGGAATCATGCCAGTGTTCTGCTTGCTCAAGTTAGTTACAAACTTTAAGATTAACCATCTGGAGTCATGTAATAGAATACAAGTGGCCCAAGGCACCTGATTTGAGATAATCTTTTCCTTATGCTGCTATCTGGAGATAAAATACATTTTGATAATTCACTTTGGGAAATACGGGCTTGCTTCACTGGTACAACAACAACTTTAATGACCATTAAACTTGTACCTTCCCAGGATCCTACTTTTGCTATGACAACCCAGGTGCACTTCAAGACCACTTCATTGATGACATGGCCATCTCTACCGCAGAGTACGCCAACCTGTACTCGTGGTATTCCTGGCCAAATGTGGTGTTATGCTTTATTGGAGGTTTCCTGATTGACAGGTGCGACTAGTCATCCACTTGACTGGCCATTGCTAATTTTTCTTCTTAACCTCGTAGGGTGTTCGGCATCAGGGTGGGCACCATCATCTTCTCTGGGTTTGTCCTTGTTGGCCAGCTGATTTTTGCATTAGGAGGGCTGGTGGATCGCTTCTGGGTCATGGAAGCTGGACGATTTGTGTTTGGGTAAGCCAGTTGGATAGAAACTTACTAACATGTTGATGTGTCACGAGGAAATATTATGGAATAGTAAAGCCCTAAATAAATATTAGCAACTTATTTGCGTGCAATTGAAAAAGCAAAGTCATGGCCTCCACACATGCACCCTTTGCACACAAACAGCCTCTTATCAAGGTCAACTATTCACTCACTTGAGGTTGCATAAGACATAACATTCTTCACACTAGCTCACTCAGAGTGCCTTCCTGAGTACCTGTGCTGCGTTGGCAATTTACTTGTTGATGTTGACAGATTTAGCAATACTGATGAAAGAATTGAATAATTTATTAATAAATTCTTGTGACACTTGCCGTTAGCCGTTAGTATAATATTACATTGAGTAATTCGATAATTTCTCGATTCAAATTTGTAGAATTGGAGGTGAATCTCTTGCTGTGGCCCAGAACACATATGCAGTGAGCTGGTTCAAAGGGAAGGAGCTAAACATGGTGTTTGGACTTCAACTCAGCTTCTCCAGGGTTGGCTCCACTGTCAACTTCTTGGTGATGGAGACTGTCTATGAATATGTCAACGAGACATACAAGGGCGCAACTTGCATGGGGATCGTCCTTATGATTGCTGCATCCACTTGCATCCTGTCTTTGGCCTGCGCACTCATTTTGGGATTTATGGACCGTAGAGCTGAGCGGATTCTCAGGCGTGAGAAGCCGCACAATGAAGCTGTGCGCCTCACTGACATAAAGGACTTTCCATTGTCCTTCTGGCTAATTAGCCTTATATGTGTGTCATATTATGTAGCCATCTTTCCATTTGTGGGACTAGGGAAGGTTTTCTTTGAGCGCAAGTTTGACTTTGCACCCAAGAGTGCAAACACAGTGAACAGCATCATTTACATCATTTCGGCAGTGGCCTCACCATTGCTTGGGTTTCTGGTAGATCGGACTGGACGTAACGTGTTCTGGCTGCTGGTGGCAGTGGTTGTCACTCTGGCAGGGCATGCCCTGCTTGCCTTCACCTACATCAATCCATACGTTGCTGTTGTAAGTTTCCTCCAATTGCTGGACATTGCACTGCATGTGGTGTGCATTTCAATCTTGACTCTCTTCACTTTTTGCCAGGTTGTTATGGGGTTGGCGTACTCCATGCTGGCCAGTGCCTTGTGGCCATTAGTGGCTCTTGTGGTTCCGGAACACCAGCTTGGTACTGCATATGGAATGTAAGTACATTTGTCTTTCTCCCGGTACACTCTGTATAATGGAAGCTCCCTTTTCTTTTGCAGAATGCAATCTGTACAGAATCTCGGCCTGGCCATCATCACAATGATTGCTGGGAGGATTGTGGATGACAAGGGTTACCTTGTGCTTGAGGTGTTCTTCCTTGCCTGGCTTTGTGGTAAGTGTGCAGCATTCTCCGTAATTGTTGAAATGGCACTGATTTGTATCATTTTGGGGCGTGGGTGGGGCGTGAGGCATAAAAATTATATTCACAGTAAAGGGGTTTCTTGACGTAGTTACACTTTGTAGTTGTATTGAAATCTCAGTAATTTCTGAAGTAGTAAAGAAATTTAAATTAGAAAAAATCATCATGATAAAACCAGTTTTTGCAGACATGAGAACTGGGAATAAATGAAAATTGAAAATGATTGTAGAAATAATGGCCTCTCTGCCCCTGCCATGTATGACTTTTCTTGACCAGGGATTGTAAATGCTAAAGAAATAATGATCTTGCCCTCCTTTTAGTTTGCTTGGTGTCGAGTATCATATTGTGGCTAACAGATGAAAGCAAACACAGAGTTCTTAATTGTTCGGCAACTGAGCGCAATGCCGTCAAGCTGCATAAGGAGCTGGAGACATCCAAAGAGGTCCTAGTGGCAACCATAAGTGGGAACTAAATTAAAACTTGCCTTTTAAGATCTGGGGTTTGGACAGGTAAGGCTTAAGTGTACCGAGTCTTACCAAGTGCCTGGTGACTTCCAATACCAATGTGACTGAATGGCGCCATTTCTGGAGGGAACACTGGGCTCTAGCCTCATGTGTTTCGTGTATGTGTCTGTGAATCCCACCTCCCCAAAACGATTTTCTGACTACTTTCAGTGTGTATGGTGTTCAGTGTCGGTTTGTGGGTGGTAGATCGCATTCGAGGGGGTTGTCTGAACATGTCTGCCGTGCAGCGCGACCAGTTCGAGCAGCATGCGTTCTTGTAAGTGATATTCCATGCTGCAGTCAGTGTATTAAGTTTTCTGTGTTTTATATTATTTTGCAGTTAGGAAGTCAGGCCCCTGCTCCCTAGGCTTGCCAACAGGGTTTGGGTTACGACTTTTTAAAGGTGCAATCCACAAAATGCTTGCAAGTGGCCTGTCATTATTTATTGAATTTTTACATGGGTCAGCTACGGGTTGTCGTAACTGAAACAAGCCCACAATTAGAATTTATGCAGGCAAGTATGTTGTGTACGAACCTAGTCTGTGCTCGAATGACAATACACTTACTCTTGACATTCTTGTAGAAATTTTAAAAATTATAGAACTGTGATAAAGACTATCAGTGAAATGAATGGAACATGTCACAAAAATGCACACACGTTTTGAATATGAAGTGTTGAAAAATCCTTTTTCAATAAGAGTGGTTGGCAAGCCTATCCTTCCCCAGTTTTCTTCACCCCTTTTGAAACAGATATGAAGCGAGCATGTCCTTTCAAGGGTGGAAGAGAACGTAGAGACGGATAGACCCTTTGCAGCTGGTGCCCTGCCTACTTCACCTCATTGGGCCCTCCCTTCGGACTTCATTATGCGCAATAGGTTCTTGTCACGTATTGGGGCCAATGTGAGTACACGCCATTGCTCTAAGCATGCGTCATGGGCAGAGGTATATGGGCACAGAACACGTGAGAATTCCATCAGTTGTGTGTGCTTCTTATTGTTGCTTCCTATTTATGTAATGCATTGTTTTATATAACTTTTTAAAATATACTCTGTATAAAATGACATTATAACATGTTGATTACTGAAACAGACCCGATTGATTTCCCCGTCTCTTTCAGCTCCCTACCCACTATGATCCCACCACACGCGCACTGAGATTCCGTCCCCACCTGAGCTGAAACCTGCGGAGCTGCCCTTGTGGGGGGCTGCCCCGGGGTGCACTTCTTTCATCGCTACTGGGTGTCGTGCCATGTCCTCCCCCCACCTTATATTCCACTTCCCCCAGTTAAGGTCAGCACAGGTGTCGTGTGATAGGTGTGCATTCAATGTGATAAGTGTTAACCCCTTAAATACTTATTGCAAAATTGCAGCTAGAAAGTGTAGGTGGCATTGCCATACAAAGTACCATGTTTAAATTCAAGTGTTGCCACCTTTTGAGAAGGCATGAAATTATAGATTTTTCCACAGTAATTAAGGGGTTACAAAAATACAACAAGAACTAGGGCTTTTCCCCTGATGTTCTCAGGTAAAATTTGTGAAGGTACTAGTCTGTGTGTGCAAATGCATGCAATTTGAAGTGACGTACTGAAGCTACTCTGGAAATACGGTCATAACTCTCCCAATGACATTGGGCCAAGGTTGACATGATACCAAGTTGTATAAACTTGCCACAGTGATAATATGCATATCAGTAAATTTTTGCTTGCTTGCAAAGTAGCAACACTTTTTGCATATGACATGTAGGACACTAGTCCAGAGGTTGAAGGTTATCCATTAGGGTAAAGCGGAAGGGAAGGTTCACCCTTTCACTCGAATGTGTACAAAAGAAGTAACTTTTTTGAATGACGGTATTATTTATAAGATGTACTATTTTTATTATGTGTTCTGGTACCGTACTATACTGACTTTTGAACCCCACGGGTTGTGAATCCCAAATATCATGAATCCCACGTAAACGAATCCCAAATGTTGTGAATCCCAAATTGTTTAGTCATCAGATTCTGACATCTGTGAATGACATACCCTGCACTTAAATGTCAATGTCAGGCATTTCTGGCAAGTAGTATCAAGAACTGTGTAAAGGAAGACTATTATTGGGCAAGCGAGATGAGGTCAAGCAAATGTGAGCCCATATCATTTTTGAAGCCATGTACTCATTTTAAAAAGTTTCTTTTTGTTGGTTATGTCTGTTGCACCATGTAAATGAAAAGCCGCTGTAAGTGGGAAAATCTTGCAACAAATATTCACTGCTATGCGAGCTATAAAATGAAAAGTTGTCACTGCTTGTATGTAATTATGTCATCAATAACTTGTTGTAATGCTGACTGTACGTATTAGTGATTATAAATTGGAGAAAAAACATGCTATTTGTTGTAGTGCATGTTGTAGACTGTCAGTTATGATTATTGTGTAACAACATCTGGAGGAAATTGTATTCATTTGTTGACTTTTTCTCTGTTGTATTTGAATTAAGTGTTTGAAATGTTGTGCAGCAACAAAAAAAAAAAGGTGTGGCAGGTAATCACAGCGGATGGTGCAAACAAGAGATACTCACCTGTGTAATGTAAATACATGTTGTTTGGCCACTGCCAGAAAGTCGTTTTAATTTAGGACAACCCTCTACACCTTTGAACCACCGTTTTTGTTGCTCAGGTGCCAAGTGGTGAATACGACTTCGTATGTTGCTTTCACCGAAGCGAGTGCTGCGCTAACAAGTTGCTACATAAAGTGTGGCTTTGACCCACTAGCAGGTCACAAGGCCCTTCCTGGTTATCCAAGTGGTTACCTATGAACTTTTTTATTTAAAAATAAATCAATTCTGTTAGAAAACCTGAGAAGCTGATTGGATTTGGCGCCACGTGTCAGCTGCCACCTGGTGGCGGAGGTGGCTCAACTCCTTTCCGTGAATGAGTGGTAGGTCGTGGTTGGCATAACAGGTTGATCTTCGGTGTTTCCGTCTGGGTGTTTCTTTCGGTGTCCTTTTACCCCCGGTGGGTGATGGTTTGGTGGTAGAGGCAGGGTCATCGGATAGGGCAGTCAGAGGAGAGGGGCATCCGGAAGGGATGGGTCCGAAGAGGGGCAGCTCGAAGGGTGCAAGGAGCAGGAACAAGGCTGTCCAGACCACTTCCTCTGTCAAGGAGGGACAGCAGCAGGGCAAGGACATCAGCAGGAGGAGGGACAGGTGGGTCTGGCCCATCACCTGATGGCTGTGCTATTGGTTTTATGTGTTTAACCAGGTCAGCTGTGAGGCTGATTGTGTATCCCTTTTTTTCTGTTCTTTATAGGGATGCGATGGGTGTGGTAGGGAGCTCCGTCAAATCATGGGCATCGTGCACCCCAAGTGGATTTACTGCGTTCAGAACGCTGCTGACTGTACGCCTGGTGTCAGCCCTGTGGAACAATGTTTCTGATTGTGATGAGACCTACAACTACTGGGAGCCAGTGAGTGAGTGTGGAGACATGCCAGAATTCTCGGACAGTCATAGTGATGTAATCTTCTCTTCTTTCTTTATTCTCTCTTTTTGAGTAGACACATTTTCTTCTGTTTGGATCTGGATTCCAAACATGGGAATATGCACCCCAGTATGCACTAAGGTCATACGCATACCTGCTCACAATGTGGCTGCCGGCATGGATATACTGGAATTTGCTCCGCCCTGATAAAGTACTCGTATTCTACATACTGCGGTGTTTGCTTGGATTCTTCTGTGCCCTGTGTGAAGCCTATTTCTATGTGTACGTACAGCTGTGTCTCATTGTGCTTCTTGCAATGGATTTGGCTGCATCCTTGGAGCAGGTAGTCCTCACATCATTGGGTGGATGTCACTGAAAATCTGGGATGCCAAATCCACAGCTGAAGCTTCCTTTGTAACTTCATTCCCATCAGTTGGGGGAATGTCAGTTCATGGGGTGAGGGTTGTGCGAGTGAAGGTGCATTTTGTCATGCCTTCTAAACCAGGTGGTTGGTTGGTTGGGTGAGCCACTCTGGACAGTACTTTTTATTTTGTTTGATGGGCATTATAGTTTGTACGTTCAGTGAAACCTATGCATAATTGATTAATCAGAAACATGGTTTTCCAGGCAGAGAGGCTTTTCAATGTATTTTACCATTTTGCAGGGGTGTGTGCAAGGAATTTGGCATCCATGTGGGCCGACTCACACTGGCCTTCATGGTATTCGGAGCAGGGATGTTCATCTCCAGCACAGCTTACCTGCCATCATCCTTCTCAATGTACATGTGTCTCCTATCCATGGGCGCATGGTACCAGCGTAAGGATGAGCTCTCTGTATTTTCCACAGCCCTCTCTGCTATTCTCAGCTGGCCGTTTGCTGGTGCCCTGGGCATCCCCATTGCCTATGATCTGGTATTCAGACGCCACAGAGCCTCCACATTTCTTGTGTGGTGTGCTGTCTCACTAGCTGCCATCCTGTTGCCTGTGGTGTATGTGGACTCGCAGGTGTATGGACGGGCTGTGGTCGCACCACTCAACATTGTGCTGTACAACGTCTTCTCTAAGCATGGGCCTGATCTTTACGGGACAGAGCCGATCTCTTACTACCTAGTCAATGGCTTTCTCAACTTCAACTTTGTGTTTGTGGCAGCCCTTGTCGTTGGCCCTGTGCTCTACTACGTGCACTGGATGCTGCCATATGAGAGGAAAGACACCCTCCCGTACTGGCTGTCTCTTCTCCCTTTGTACCTTTGGGTGGGCATATTTTTCTCCCAGCCACATAAAGAAGAACGGTTCCTGTTCCCAATATACCCACTGTTCTGCGTGGGAGGTGCTCTGACCTTTGACCGCCTGCAGAAGCTGTGGTACCACATGTTTGTTGCCAGGAAAGTGGAGCACTACCTGAAACCTACCCAGTGGCTGGCAATCGTAGTGGTGGTCATCTGCTCAGCCCTCAGCATCTCCAGGATCCTCGCTCTCTATAAAGGTAAGAGACTTTGCATTGAAGACTTTCTAGAGGTGAGAACATAAATTGCTGTGTTGTTGTAAGGCAAGTTTTGATTACATCTTTGATTATTTGTGTTTCTTGCAGGTTACCATGCTCCCATTGATGTCTTCATGGAGTTGAACAAGAGAGTGGCAGCTGGGGATCTTCCATCTGACAAGTCTCTTGTACTGTGCTATGGAAAGGAGTGGTACCGGTTTCCATCCAGATTTTTCCTACCTGATTCCAAGTGAGTTACGTGGATTTTCACCACTAGACCATGGTATTATCCAATTTGCTGTGTGCCACAGTTGGGACGTCCGCTTCATCCAGTCCGAGTTCAATGGCCAGCTGCCTCGGGCCTATGATGTGGACTCACCTAATGCCACGTCCCTCATACCAGATGATGTGAATGACATGAACAAGGAAGAAATGAACAGATACGTTGACGTGAAGAAGTGTCACTTCCTAGTGGATTTGGACTCACCCAACGAGTCAGAGCTGGAGCCCAGATATTCAAAAATGACCTCAGACTGGAAGGTTTTTTATTCAGTCCCATTTATGGATGCATCCAAGTGAGTTCATTTTATACTTCTCTCCCATGAGGTGGTGATAGGAGTAAGGTTAAGAGGTGCCGTAGTTCATTCTGGCATCCAGAGATGGAGTTGAATTCCTGATTTGATATTTTGTGCCGACTCGTGGTTCATTCGAATTTCATCTTGTGGACCTCCATTATGCCATTTTACCATAATTTGGGCTAGCCGAGTTAGCCGGAGTTAAGATCATTTGAGAACTTCAGGATATCAGTTTATTGTAAGGATTTGGTAAAAATCTCAACTTTGTGAGCATGAAGTATCCCCATACATCCATGAATTACCTTTCTCTCATTGCATGTTGGTTATTTTAGTGCAAAGCAGGTGTTCTAGCGCACTAGACTTCTTACATGAGGTCTTGTGTTGCAGGTCTCATCGGATTCTCAGAGCTTTCTACATACCCTGGTTAACGGAGCATCATTGCAGTTATGTTGATTACAATTTGTTGATATCTACAAGGGTTAAGCTTAGGAGGAGTGGTGATAGGTGAGATCTTTGGGAGCTTTCTGTGTAAATCAAAGTGTCAACTTTGGAGACCATGAGATTGTCTGATGGGATTTTTTGAGGGATCTGTGTGTTATTTTTAAAATGGAAGTTTACATTCCTAGTCTGAAATGTTGCATTTTATGATGACTGTCATTGTGTGTGAGTGTGAATGTGTACTACAGGTACCAGTAATGAAAAAGCAAGTCAGTTTGCAGAACTTTTACTGGAACTCTTGCATATAAAAATTATAACGACCCAAACTCTCATTTGCATTAAACTCGCACCACACTTCAGCATCCATGTATTTTTTTTCCTTCTACAGTAACAGTGGAGAGATAGAAATAGAGATAGATAGATAGAGAGGAGAGAGCAACAGGCAACAAATAGTAACAAAGATTTTCTATATCACATTGTTGGCCAGGGTTATTTTTAAAACTACTTCAAAACAGTGGAACACAGGTGGGGTATTACATTCAACTAAACATGTAATTCTGCGATATATATATTTTTTGGTTTTCTGGTAACACTTTTATCAACTTCTAAGCAGTGAAAAATCCAAAGTGTAAAACTCCAGATAAAAAACATTAAAACCCAGGGTATTTTTAATATCAAAGATGGATATTGAAATATTTATTTATAAGAATGATTTATATTACAATCAAGTGTTGAAAAACGAATTCTTATGATTATTTTTCGACTGCGAGATAATCTTGCATGTTGGGATATTAGTGGGAAAAAAAACTCTCGCTTTCTCTGCTCTTTTCTATGCTTCTTGAATATCGGCGTTCTTTTTTTTTTTCTTCTTAAAAAGGCCTACGTTGTATACAACAGACCTGAATTGTTATTCTTAAAATCTTAAACGACAATCAGGTGATGATGAAATGTCTTTTTGCACAACCTGAGGAGGGAACCTTTTATTATATATTTTTTTTTACAGCGGCTTTTTGGCACTGAGTTGTTAAACCTACATATTAGGCCACTAACAATGGGTCTGGCCAATCTCAAAAACCATGTGGAAAAGAAAGGAACCGAAAGCAGACAGCAATCAATTCTCTGAATTGATGAAAGAAGGATACCTTTTAGAATTATTGCAATTGGATAATATTGGCCTAGAAGCTGCTTATTTTCAACAATGCATAATTGATGAGCATAGGTTGGGCACAGAGAAATTAAAGAATGGTGTCTCCTTGGGTTCCTCTCCTTTTCTCGTTCTTTTTCCATGCATAGGAAAATATGAATTTTTGTGTGTGTAATTCTCAAATTTGGCTTGCAGTATTGATACCTAATGTAAATTATCGTATTGTCAAGAAAAGTCTGTCACTTATCCTCCAAAGACCATTTCTTTTTGAATTTTTTTTCTTAAAAAACATGGCTTCTACATAACATTACATTGTAATGTGATTCGGTAGAAAGTTTTAGTTTCCCTAAGTTAATTGTTAGAAAAATTTGAGGTCTACGGAGGATGTGCAAACAGTACAAAAATCTAAGAAAGCAAGTTAGGTGAAAGATGGCTTATCTGCTAATCTACAGGAGGAATATCATCTATCCCTAAACCAAGGAGAGGATAACAATTGGCCATCAGATTCCAATGGACGAAATTGAAATAACAATAATAGTCCTTCTTTTTTTTGGTTGTTTTTGATATTTTTGGAAACTGGAATTTGATAACACAAATGAAAGAGGAAGTAAACCTGTACAAATGCGAGAGTGGAAAGAAAACGTATTCCAGTGAAAGTTGTCCTTTTTTTCCCCTCTATTAAGTGCTAGAAGGCATCAGCCCTAGTGTTCACTGGTTGTTTTATTTAGAAACAATTAAAAAATGAACTTTGCGCTTCTCGTCACTAGCGTCTTGGAAAAATTTGTCCAAAATGGCTAAAACTAAGCTCTACAAAATTACTTGTCAGCCTTTTGAAGAAGAGTAACATCAATCGCACTGCAAAAAAGTTTTTTTTTCTTACCCACCAAACACGACACCAGTGTTTTTTTTTTGCTTTTTTCAACAGCTTTTTTTTTTTTCTTTTCT